>DWQX01005172.1:0-13507 GCA_018245475.1 Pharmacophagus antenor
AACCAGGATCCTACATCTTACATAGCAAGCGGTATTCCCCATAGGGAATTAGTTTAATTTTATTACTAGCCGCCTTCAAATTAAAGAAATATTTATATAGTTCTATTATCCGGTTAAACTGTATAGATTCTCGCAAGATAATGTAACTTCTTCTCTCTCTCATTACCTACAAAAATTAAAAATTGACACGACACGTCTCTGTGGCGCAGTGGATAGCGCGTTGGACTTCTAATCCAAAGGTCGTGGGTTCGATCCCCACCAGGGATGATGAGTTTTTTAATATTTTATTAATCTATAAATTGAATATACGAATATTCAAGCGTAAAAATTCTTCATAAAATTGTTAGCACGATAAATTGATAACGAAAAATAAACAATTTCGAGAATGATTTGGATTTATTCTCTTTTTTTAACGTATATTTACTACATTTTATAAAATAAACTTCATATACAGTGAGAATTTGTTTTGACATTGAAAGATCCCAATAGTTCATGAAAGTAAACAGTGAAAAAATGTACAACCAAAATGGCGGGAAAATAGGAAAGATTGATTTTTCTTCTCTTGGTAATTTCTATTAAAACTTTTTTCAATCTATTCTTTAATCTATAGACTAGATGTTAATTCTTAGTAATTTTCAAATGATGTTTAGTGTTTTTAGCAAACTAAGTGACTATAAATATAATATCTGTCTTTAAATGATATTCCAAAAAAAGCTGTTCATTAACATGACTTCATTGTGTTACTTTTTAACACTTCCCGTGCCACGTGGGGCGTATACGCCCCACATCAAAATTTTCTTGGATGAAGTGTTAATAGTGCGTTGTTTTCTTTTAAATAATTACTTTAAGCTTAAAACAATTACATACACCTTTAATCTATATCAAAAATAGGAAAAGATTTATAACAGAGTGAAGAAGTGAAAAAATTGTCACTCATAAACGAGTCACTAGTCTGCAAGGGGAAAAAAAATCTTCAAAAAACGTTTTTGCACGAAAGTGTTAACACAATTAATACAAAATTTGTTCCTCTTCACGAATTTAAGAGAAAAAATATGAACTTCATCTCCCGACATAAGGTCATTTAAAGTGTATTATGGTACATGTACGGTGTAATTTACATTAAAATATCTGAAAGACTGATCGCGAAAATAACGACCAACAAATTTAGATACAGCGGTAAACCTATGTAAACATTTGGTTAAATTCAAAAGCAAAATTAATTTTCTATAAAATTAGGGCAAATGCTGGCGTTTGGCTAATTAATATCGCAGTAATTCTGTTATTAATCTGTTTCTTGCTGATGACAAGAAGGGGGGTTCACAATTTGACATGTACTTTATTTTTATATAATAATAATAATATCGCCAAAACTTTTCAGACCAGTTAATTGAATAGTTTCCATGATACTTTTTTTTAGCAGTAAAGAATAAACCTCATTGGGTTGTACATTGTAGTTAGTTACGTAATAATTTGCACTCGTCTATAATTTAATTTCTGTTTAAAATTTGTGTATTTTCGGTTTCTATTTATGGTCGGTTAAAACCTATTTCATGAAGAAAAAATAAGCCAAATTTTCTTTTCTTCCTCTATAGAAAAGACAAATAACTGAAGTACACAGAGGAAAATCTTTATCTCCTGTCTTTCACAAAAGGTAATTTTTTAAATATTAAAAATTTATACCACTATAACTTGCTCTTGTATTAAGAGCAGCGATTTTAATCCTTATGTGAATTGGATAGTTCGGTGTACTGCAATTTTTATCTGTGATTGCAATATCACTACTTTTAGGGTTAGACGTCAAGTGAGAGGTTTATTAAGAAAAATTGAAAATTTCGAGTATATTAGTTGATTGCTCGTACACATTCCGGACTAAAATAACAAATTTTAAACCGTCCAAACTTGAAAACATTTAGTGTGAAATTTAATAGACGACAGACTTTATTATGAAATAAACCGTTTACTGGACAGGCATTGACAGGGAGACTATTTTCGATTTACAAATTGAATACAAAACGCAGGATAGTCAAAAACATGAATGTTACAATATTATCGCGGCCTTTCAAGTGGTTGGCCAATACAAAAACGCCATAGAGAAACGAAAACTAAAGCTTTTGGACATATATTTTGGCTTAAATTACCTGTCAAAATTGGCTATGTTTACATATTCATTACGAGCACAAACGTTTGCCGCTGTTTATAATTATTGTTTAACAATCATAACAATAACATTACAAGAGTGATATGTACGAAAATTAATGATAATATTTACATTTAGCCGCCGCATCGTTCGATTGTAACACCAAGGAGTTTATTATTGTAGGTTTTATTTGCCTTACCGACCGCTGAGGACGACTTTTTTTTCCCACAAAAGACCGAACGTAAGTTTTTGGGGCCGGTATTCGAAATGTTTGGCATGTACGCTCGACATAGATACACATACAACTGTCAATACGTGTGCATATGAAACGGGCAAACGACTGTATTAAAAATAAACTAGCGCATTATACGCGGTGTTATTCAAAACTGCAGCAAAGATATGGTGTTCTCTCTTTAACATTACGGTTAGTAACTTTTCGATCGTGCAATGACTACTTTAGTTCTTTCGTATACGACTGTATTCATAACCTCCAAGCAACATAGTAAACATTCCCTCCAAAAAAATTTGGGCCGCATAAAAAAGGGGTTAGAGACCTGCTCGGGATAGAATAAAAAAAAACGTTTCGAGAATACGAGGGATAAACCTCCGTACCTCCGTAGCTTGTTCAGCGAGCGCCCCACTCGGTTACCCGCCGGGGCGCGCCACCCCGCATCTCAACAGAAATAACACTGTACTTGGCTCGGTCACTTACAATGTTCCGGTTTCCTTTCTTCCTCATACGAACATCGCTGGCTGATCCATTTAACTATTTTCAAACTACACTACACAAACACAATCCGAGCACACTGACATGGGAGTTTGGGCTGTTTTTTTTTTCTATCGTATTTCTTTTGGGGAGCGTCGAGTGAACACTCGCAGGTAGCCGCCGGTCGGTCCGAGCGGCCTGTCGCTAGGCGTGTTACATTATTTCACTGAAGTGTTTAAAAGCGTCCTCGTGTCCGCGTATCTTTGGGCATCGCTCGCGGCCACAGTACAGGCGTACGCGACTCGCTCGATCGCACTGGGCTCGTATCGCGCGGGGCGAGGTGGGGACGCCGTCGCGGCCCGCTCGGCTGCCTTGCCGACGCCAACGAGTACTGTTTTATCGACCACACGGACAGGTGGCGCATTCGTGCTTTAAAGCGGTTGTAGTGCTGTATAATACAAGTTTTATCTTGAAGTTGTGAGAACTTGTAAAATGTAACTATTACAAGTTAAAATAATTTTTATCGACTATGGACCTTCAGGCATTCATTGCACATGATGTTATAGATATTCGCTCAAAATACTCAGGCTCTCATGTTTGATTGCCGGAACACACCAATGCTATTCATACCGTGGCGGCAGATTGACATTGAGGAGACTAACCGTACCAGCCAGAATATACAAATTTTTGATTAAAAGCGCTTTGATTATTGCAGTCTTTTCAAATGATCCAATTTAATACACTACAAATTTAAATAGTTAACGTCGACATTGTTATCATTTCCTACACCTTAAGCACGTACAATGAAGTTTGTGACAGTAAAAAGTGACATTTGAAACTAAGTTAATATAAAATAGATAGGTGTCGTTTATATAACCCGAAAGTGTATAAAAAAATTCATTGTTATCCAACAGAGGGCGGAATTTACACAATAATACGCATAAATTTTTATATTATGTTCTCCTATAAATAATTTTGCAATTTAAAAGATGGCTGTCTAATGTATTCTTTTTTTTATAGGTCGAGTAAGTATAATGAGCATGCGATTCATCTAATGGAAAATGATTATTGTCGTTCAAAGTTATCCGCAACATTCGGTGAGCCGGAGCTCCGTTGGCACAGCTTGCTTGAAGTTATTATTAGAAGTATTAACTGATGCATTATTTTATAAAAAAAAAAACTACTTAAAGTAATAAAAAAAATATTATTGTCTTATGAATAATACAAATAATTAATAGTTAAGATTATTAGCTGTATTGGGCTGCTAGACTATAGGTTCTTTAGTACATACAAATTTGAAGTGAAAATTCGTTGAACAGATACTGCAACCCCATCTGGTAGCAATTTATTACGGGTGGTTTAGAAGCCCAAATTTACGTGAAAAAATACATGTAATTGTCAATTATTGTAATGATCACTACAGTTATTTAGGAAATTGGCAGCCTCAAACAGTTTTTGTCATTATTTTTTATACATCTCATAAATTATAACAGCATCATATTGCAGTTAAAGCACAACGATAATTGGAACTAGTAGATTCGAACGTAAAATCAACATTTTATTATATTATAATATTCTATTTTGTGCGTTATTATGTAATTTTATCTTCGCAGTATTTCGTGCAACAAAAAAAGTTAAGGTAAAGAAACGTCATTGTTGTAACAAGAATCACTGTAATAATATTCTTAGATTACAGAGATCATGTCATTCTTTCAAACAGTATGACTATTTACTATTTATTTATTTTTTTAAAGCTTCAGTGCACATAACCTTGTCCATAAGGCGGACTTAATGCTAAATGGCATTCTGTTCCAGTCTAGCATAAGCTTAAGCAGAGAAGAATGTGACGATGCATCAAAATAAGTAAAAAATCAATCAAATCAAAGCAAAAAAATTATTTTATAAATAAATAAAATACGTAAATAAATAAACAAACTATACACATCCATTACATATATTTTGCAATTTATGTTTACAAAAAGAAGTGACAAATAAACGGTATTGAGATTATTCAAATGAGGTTAAATAATTATTAATTTATTTATTACCATTTACTTAACTCAATTCCTCATAAGAAATTCTTTGTGTTATTGCTAGCAAAAATGATAGGTATGTTTAGCTTTAACTACTTGGGGGTTGAATACCTAGCTTCGCTCAGGGAGTTGATATGAGATTGTATGAGAGTTGGAATAAAGCGATAAACTTTAATATATTTTATAAAAGGTATAAAATTTTTATATATCCTGATTAAAGTACTTCTATATACAATATTTATTCTTTTCAAGTCATTTTGCTACCGGGGTATATTTAATAAAACGAATTTATTAGGTTTTGTACTGTTCATGAAATTTCTATAGGGCGAAACTTCCCTTACATCTTATATTGATTAACATGAATATAAAATTATGCATTTAAAAAAAAAAGCAATTCTTATTTTAATATATTCAGTGTTAAAAACACAAATAAAAACTTTAAATATTTTAATGCGAATGGTTATGGCAACATAAAATTTTATTGATGATTGTACAAATTACTTTTGCGAAGCGAACGCCTTTCCAGTTGGCTTTGGTGAATGTAGGGGTTCGATTAATATTGTGAATAATTAGGTCCATGAAATAATTTCAAACACATGTTGTCGTAAAATGGTAAGACATCGTAAAACCCCAAATTCTCAGCATAAACATGGAAATAATAATGAAACAAGCGGCAGTTCTGGAGATGGCGATAATTCGGGCTCCTTTTTCACTAATGAATTTTTGTATATTGTGAAGACTGGTGCTGGTTGCTTCTGCCTCGGTATCGCTATTTACGTCGGCATTTTGGGTTACTTAGAGACCCGCATAAATACGCCTTTCGACGATGAAAAGGTGAGATAATTTTATCTTTACATTCAGCACATTAAAGGATTATGGTCACATTGTTATTGTTTTTACATTGTTCAAATATCAACACGACCTTTGAATACTGCATTAAAAAACAAAACAAATAAGATTAAAAACTTGTAATATCTTGCCTTATATAATATAACTTATTTAGGTAGTTTTATAATAATTAATGCATTTATTAAAATAATATCTTTGAAAAAAAAAATTGTAGGTAATACTGTTAAAAGATAAAAAAATAAGTGTTTATTTATAAACTTAGGATAACAATTTTGAAGGTATTGGATACTCCTTGTAAACAAAAATTTGTCTGCATTTAGTGTAACCACTCTACCATTTTTTTTTAATAGGTTATTATAACTAATACATTAACACATATAATACCCAATTCATTTACAAAGTTAAGTAAACAATTTATAACATTATGTTTAGCAATTATTTAGAAGAGGGTACCATTTTCAATGAAGCTTATTTTCTGAATAAATGAACTCAAAAATTGGTACATATACTGGAGGGGGGTTAATCTTAATATTAAATAAAAACAACCTAGATAAGTGAGAAAGTGACAGCTCGTTGAAATATATAGAAAATTATATTTATACATGATGTACCACTAATTAAATAATAGAAGTCATTGTGACAAGGGTGTGGGACAATAATTATATATATTTTAATCCATTAATATTATTTTATTATACATGTTAAAGTGACAAGGTCTTGTGTCCTTTTTCTAGCAATTTTAAAATCTTTCAGGCTGTTCAAGAAACAGGCCTCTCTGTGCCCGAGAGATACTGGGGTACGTACAGGCCAGGAGTTTATTTTGGTTTCAAGAGCCGTGAGCCTCGGTCTCCTGTCTTTGGTCTGATGTGGTACGAGTTAGGCGATACGCACAGAGGAATCAGGTAATTGTGATTTTAAACTGTCTGGTAATTTAAAACACTCATATCCTTGACAAATTCAACAATCTGAGATGTGTTCATAACAACATCAATTAACATTATGTTGTCCAGTGGCACCTTGTTGATGTCATGCGAAAACTGTGTGGTGAATGATAAATGTGTTGAAAAAACTTGACATAAGAAGGTACTGATGTAAACTAATGTTGAGGTTAGTAAACCTTTATGAAAAATCTTTATTATATGTGCGGACAGCAAAGTGTTCATAGCATTGGCGTGTTTCTCTAGTTGTACATAAGAGAGCCAGAGTATTCTGGGTGACTTACGCCCCGGAAGTGTTTCAATTGACCTTGTGTGTCAGTTCATTACTGATAAAAGCCAAACATTAGATTGTTATAAATTTGGTTATGTTCGATGAAAATTGAATATTCAAAAAAAGTAACCCATCATGATAACTCCCCAGGCATTGGTGCGAGCAGAATGACAAGCTCGCGTCGTACGGCTGGCTGCGTCACGACGGCGTCACGTTCGGCGAGCAGCTGATATCTGACCCGCCGCACGAGATAGTTACGACGTTCGTGAAGACGCCGGGCGGGGAGTACGGCGGCCATTGGACGGCGAGAATCAATGTTACAGCAGTTGTGAGTGTTAATTGACGTCGAGAACAGATTCTTGTTTAAGTTCACAAAGCGCTTGTTACCCATAAGAGGTACTTTATGGTTTCCTTAACACTATATATGGTCTGTTTGCAACATGTGTGTGATACCAAGAATGTGCATTTGTGCCCGTTCAAACAATTTGTGTGTGTTACAGAGGAGAACCATTTGTATCTGTTCACACAACATTTGTATATAGACTGTCAACATTTATCCAGTAAAATACACTCTTACATTTTGTATTTAGTTGGTGTAGTATTTCATCATTACATCTTTGATCGCAAACCTGTGGTCATTCAAGTGTTAAAATGACCTACCTTCTGTTGGGAAGTCTTACATGTTAATTTTTATCCACTAAAACCTCTCTGGTGTACGAAGGGATCTTTTCTGCTACCTCTTTGAAGCCATGCTACGATGTATTCCGTCCCATAGCCTGCGTTAAGCTGTTCCGAGCACTTTTCAGATCAATAATCAATGGTCCTTATTAGACAACCTTTAGCGGAGTAGAAGGCGCACGGTCGCTACTGTCAGCACCAGTGGCGAGTGAAAGGTGACATGATTTTTAGAAAATTATTATAAAACTCATGTATGTCATGGTCACAAAATATAGATTTTTGATTTTTTATTATTTTTTAATCATTTAATTTTTTAAGTGTGTTGTGCTATATCTTTTTATTTATGTTCTTTCGCCAACAATGCTGTGCTAATCTGTAATGGAGTGATGCATATTCGAAATTTGTGTAAATGTATTTATAATATTTTTTTTTTTTACTCCGTAGATTGGTCTAACAACTAAATAAATAAACCAAAACCCATTTTTGATAAAATTCTGTGTACTGATAGCTCATCTCTCTGTTTAACTAATAAGATGCTTTTAATCTTTGGTAAAATATATTTATCCATTTTTCTCTCATTGAAGCAAATGTATGTGTGGGCACCACATATATAACATATATCTATAACATCACAAATGGGGAATAACCTCTGTGCGATTGGTGAAAATGTATTATATTTTTCAGAATAAAAAGAAGACGGTGGTTGGTCTGGTCTGGTACGGTGCTCTGGACGAGTCGCTCGGACCGGCGGCGCCCCATTCCCGCATGTGGGTTGAGAACGGCGCGATACTGGGCCATACGCCTCAGCTGCAGAACTTCCGTGTTAGCTTTGTGCCGCTTGACGGTACGTCACAATTCTGATATCGGCCACTCTTTCCTAAGTGACATCCCCAGTGCCTTTGTTTACAACTCTTGGCTGTCAAAAAAAAATAAATTAAAAATAATAGGTTCCAGGTTTGATTTCCGGGCATCATGAGCAGTGGAGTCTGGGTAGTGGTCGAGTTCGAATGGCTAGTTATTACCCTCAATGTTAATCTGCCGCCATAACAGCACCGCTGTTCAGGCAGACATATTTGCGAGGAAAGTATTGTGGGCGAGCACGCGTCACCATCCACGGCCTCCTTATCACTTAACATTATATGTCAATCGTGGTCAAGTGTTAGTCCATAACCAGTAAAAAAAATTGTTGTCTTGTCCCAGGTCAAGTTCTCCACACATCTTACTCGGAGGCAGTTGCTTCGGGACTGAACCTGCTGAAGGAGAAGTTCTATTCGCTACTCAAACCGACCAAGGAACACTACGGCCACCTGGGTCAGCTGGCGGTGCTGCAGCCCGACCCTAAGACGAGCGAGAAGGTGAGCTGCACTTTGTTCAAATAGGCCTATTAAATTGGATGATTTTTATATGTAACAGAAAGAGAAACATATGCATTTCTCAATTGCCATTTGTAACTGCCTCCATAGCTAACTGCTTAACCCGCTGGTTACAGCGTCATGGGCCATGGATTTTTACAAATCTTACCAGCATGTGCTTCTGTGGTGCAATTAGGTAATATAATTGCAATTAGGTAGCTTGGTTAGTTACAATAGTCAATGTTGACATGCCGCCATAACGATATTGCTGTGTTCCTGTTGTCATATATGTCAAAGTCAGGAGTATTCTGGGCTAACACGCGTCTACGGTGTCATTGTCACTTAACATCAGGTGAAATGGAAGTCACGTGTGAGTCCACAAAAGATAAAAAAAGAAAATGTTATGACGGGCACATTGACATTGATAGTGGTAGCTAGCTAAGCGAGTTCGAAAAAACTTACCATTATGCAAAGTCCATCACATCTATGGGCTGAAACCTCCGCGATACAAAGGAAGAGATAAACAAATGCGCCAGTTATGGTTACCAGCTCACTGTTTTGAATGTGATGACAGGAGGCGTTCGCGAACTTCGTTCCGGTGCAGTGGGTGGTGAGCACGCCGTTCGTGCTGGACGTGGTGTACGCGTCCGAGGGGCTGCCCGCACCGCCGCTGCGGGGGGACGGCTACACGCGCGCGCTGCAAGAGAAGAGGAGCCACTTCGACGAGGAGTTCGAGGACAAGTTCCAGCTGAAGAAGAAAGGGTAAGACCGTAACACTGTTATAGATTTGATTTTTTTTTTTTATAATTTTTATTCTTCTCAGGTCTTCATCTTGAAGACACCTTCGTAGACTTCAAGTTGGCTAAATGTAAAAAAATATTTATAGATTATCGTATAATACAGTTGAAAATGCAAAAACTTAATGTTTACAAGTTAAACATTAAGTTACCTCGACATACTCATATTTCATTATTATTTTCGATTTCTCTTTTATCGGCAATCGGATAACATTCTATCTATTCTGGGTGAAGCACGTTCACCCAGAATAGATCCGACCAGCACGTGCATGACGGCGCGAAGACAGCAACGCTGTTAGGCGGCTGATTGACACAAAAGTAGCCAATAGGCATGCTTGAAATAAACTTACTGCCATCTTGATTTTAATACTCTTGTGTAAACAAACCTGTAAGCAGTGTTACATGTTAAATAGGCACGTATAACGTTAGCTCATATACAACGTGGGTGTTTCAGGTACCAGGAGGAGGACGTGAGCATAGCTAGGGCGGCGCTGTCCAACATGCTGGGCGGCGTGGGGTACTTCTACGGGGCGGGGCGCGTTCTGTCCGCCTACACGCGCGAGCCGGTGCCTTACTGGCGCGCGCCGCTCTACACCGCCGTGCCCAGCAGGTGAACACTGCACGAGCGCGCACCACACGCACCGTCTGACATACCACCGAGTGAACACCTCGCCGCAGATGTCGGCCAAGGCCGTCCGGTTCTAGGCTATATGAAGGTAGAAGTCGAGCCTGCCCGGCAGGCGGACGCTGCACGAGCGCGCACCATCGTTCACACCACGTCAACGAACTTCTTCGCTGTACGAACAAAACACGGCTGCCGACGGTGTGGTACTTTTGATAAATAAATGGTCCTTTGCGAGCCGGACTCGCGCCGCAAAGGGTTCCGTGCCGTAAAAGCTAATAATATCACGTTTATTGTATTATTTATGGCAGCGGCAATAGAATTAATTAACATTTTCTCTTTAAAGTTATTATTATTAATATTTATATTTGTAATATTTTCTCATTTTAATTTTCATGTTCGTTCAATTGTAATTGTATTCTTTTTTTCTTGCACTCGCTGTATCTTTCTTTACAACCGAGAAGGCCGTAAGGCCGTCTTGGCCTTGTATCCGCCATTTTGTGCAGTCATACGGTGCAAAATAATAATGAATAAATTAATAAAGATATGTAAAGTACTCGTAACTCCTTACCTATTCGCTCCAGGTCGTTCTTCCCGCGCGGATTCCTCTGGGACGAGGGCTTCCACGGGCTGCTGATCGGGCGCTGGTCGCCGCAGATCCAGATGGACATCGCGGCGCACTGGCTGGACCTCATCAACGTGGAGGGATGGATACCGCGGGAGCAGATACTGGGTGAGATTTTGTTCATCAGCAGCTAACACCTGAATTTCACGTGAAGTTAAGTGACAGCGAGGCTGTTAATGGTGTAGCGTGCTCGTCTTTGCCCTCTAATACGCAGTGTATCTCTACCGCTCTAAATGGGCTTTTGGGACCACCCAAACGCTCTCTGTATGACATGACCATATTGGGGTCCTTATTGCCCCTAGTTGGGGTATATTCAAATTCTTTTGCTGGCTCTAGAGTGGATTGACTTGGTCGTAGTGAATAATAATTCAATATAACACGAAAGGTATTTTATTCAGTCGTGCGTAAGTTTGCCGCTGCATTTCCTGCAGGCGCGTACACCCCTTCAACGGAACGGACGTCCGAAGTCGACGACGCATGGCTGTGTTCCCCAATCATTGTGGTGAACCAGTGAGAGTTCTTGGTTCTGCTTCCCCATCATTTACACGCTGAGTACGGATACTTCGTTTGTATAAATGACCTTTCACCACCAAATCTCCGTTCAGAAGGCAGATGAATTCTCGACCTCATAAAATGCCGAACGTTTTCGTAGAAACTCAACGACCGTTCGAATTCCACGAATGTAATATTCCAATCGGGAAACTCCGTGTCACAAGGCAAGCGTAACCGATGTTGCGTAAAATGCGTATGCGCACACGTATGGGACAGACAAAATATTTACATAGTGCGTACTTTTAAATGAATAATAATAAGGTCGGACACGCAGCTGGGACACTCCGAGTGTTGCGGCTGTCTACGGGCGACGGCGATCACTTTACATTACGTGTACCACTCGCCCGTTTGCGTACTCTCCCTATTAAAAAAAAAAAAAATTTGTGTGCTGCGCGTGCCAGGCGCGGAGGCGCTCGCGCGGGTCCCCAAGGAGTTCGTGGTGCAGAGCAACGCGGCGGCGAACCCGCCGATGCTGCTGCTGCAGCTGGCGCACCTGGTGGCGCTGAGGCCGCAGCTATTCGAGCCGGGCCAGCGGCTGCGCGCCACTCTGCACCGCATGTTCCCCAGGCTGCAGGTCAGGGCGGCGGTACTGACAGCCGTAATGAATTACGAATTATAAATGATAAACAACTGGTATATTTTTCACACATGGTACTCTGATACCAAGTTGAGTAGCCGAGCGCCTGTAGTATAGGTATTTAGTGATATATACATACATATTTTTTTTTAGATAAATACTAAAATATGTATAAACGACCAGACGACGAACCAATACAAATGTTTATGAAATTAACTTTTGAGCTGTGCGGGAACTAAACCCACGACCCCTGGTGTAAGAGGCAGGGTTACTACCATCACACCAATCTATTAAGTCAGCCTAACCCATTTAAGCAATGTTGGTGCTTTAAAATTATTAAATCATAATTACTACAAAGAAATAGAAAAAATTACATCGTTTATTACCGTACAAAAAAAATTTCTCGACGTCGAACCCCTAACACTAACCGAGGGTACCCGCCGACGGGAACGTGTTAAGTTTCAGTTGTGTAGTAGTAAATAATTAGCTTCGTACTCAAGTGTTTGTCCCGCCCACCCAGGCGTGGTACCAGTGGTTCCAGATCACGCAGAAGGGCGAGGAGCCCACGTCGTACCGGTGGCGCGGCCGTGAGGACGACGGCCTGCAGCTGAACCCCAAGACCTTGACCTCGGGCCTGGACGACTACCCCAGGTATGGAAGGAATACCCCCGGGAATCTCTCTAGAATCATAATAGAACTTCGTATATTTAGACAATCTCCATTTCTTTCCGAAAAAAATCCCCTCAATATTTATATCCACTAAAACTCTTGCCTATCTTTATCTGTATGTTACAAATGTAATTATTACTTATAAACAATTTCACACTATAAATTTTTTTTTATACTAGGGGGATACCTCCTCTCTATAGACCGGGGGTATCCCCCATAGTTTAATACAACGTAAGTCGTGAATTATAAAACCGGCATCGATTAGTGAAACAGTTGTGACGTTGATTGTTGCCGGGTTCCGTTGTGGGTGGTCGTGAACGGTAACCGTGTGGTCGCAGGGCGTCGCACCCGACGGACGGCGAGCGGCACGTGGACCTGCGCTGCTGGATGTACGCGGCCGCCGACGCCATGGCCACCATCGCCGCGCTGCTGCACAGGGACACCTCCAAGTATGACCGTCGAAACGACCGCTGCGGCGCTTGGAATGAGCGAGACAATCGGCCGGGTTTAGTTTTGCGAAGCGTTGTCTTTGTTTATGGCTTAGATAATCAGAATGGTCTTTTTTCGGTTAGCGGGTGGGGGAAGGAGCCCTATTTGAAACCTTCTAAATATACCCCAGCTTTTATCAGAAAGTCAGGGCTGTGTAATGATTATTACTCATCAAAACCTCTTCGGTGGACGTCCTCAGTGATCAATTTACC
>DWQX01005173.1:0-13506 GCA_018245475.1 Pharmacophagus antenor
TGGGGCCAAACGTTAGCCCATTGTTGGTAAAAAATTACATTTCGTACAAAGAAGTAACAGGATTAGTAAAACCTTGGCCTGATGGTAAGTAGCTCCATACAATAAAGAGACTTTAGTATATTCACATACATTGACCTCGTTGCACAAATTATTTCAATAATTACAGCATATTTAAATTGAAGAATATTTTAGATTCCAACTTACAGTTCGGTGGAAAAAATACGCATTATTTAATTTCTTCCCAGTACCTAAAATACCAACGTATGTTTACTTACATATAAATCTACCTATTCAAGTGTAAAAATAAATAAATTGTGGACTTACTAATACAGGACTGTACCATTAATATATTAAGCTAAAAAATAGAAACATAACTTCCAATTTGCATCTTCCTAATAAGAAGTTCTGTACTTATTATTCTAAATAAAAATACCTTTGTACAATTTGGTCTCATAGCCTTTATATGTAATTGTTTTATGTACAGTAAAGTATTAATTCATTCATTCATTTAAAATACATAATTCATTTCACATAAAATCTCCGATCCGGCTTGGTTGCTGTCACTCGCGACATCTGTTCAGGGCGTTCGAGCGTACTCACCCGTCACAGTTTCCGGTCCGGCCATGTTGGATTTACGGCGACGCCATTCGATTTATTGCGGGCTCGCGGATGGAAGCTTTGCAGATGCATCGGCGACTGTCATGCATACTTCCCTTTTATGTTTCACTATACGTATAAGGTTTTCGTTACGTCATCACATTTTTATGTTACTATATTGCTAGAAAATTATTATTAGTTCTAGTAAAAAAATTAAGGGGGACTTAATATTTAAGATCATATTATTCCTTATCTCTTAGTATTGCTTTATATGAGTCACTATTAATTTAAATTCTATTAAACTTTCGATAGATTTTGTTACCATCGTGAATATCAGCACTTAAAACGAAAAAAATGGGTATTCCCTTATTAATTTTGGTACAAACATATACAAACAATGTGTAAAATTTGACATTATTAACTATGTTCACAATTAAGAATCTAATTCCTTTTACACAATAATCGCGGTCAAGACTTTTTTTTTTGAACTGTTAATTTACAACAGTCATTATCCCCACATTATTATAAAGATTTAATTGAGTACAACTTATAAAAGAAACGCGAATGCATTAGCTTTAAGATATGGTAGCTAAAACAAGTTGGGAACATTGATCAAGTTCTTTCCAGTCGATGAACTGTTTAGCGATTCATTAAGTGTTCATTGCGTTTTTATGACTACCCCCCACCACGACTAAGGGTGTATACTCACCGTTGTATATCGTAGCGACTCTAAAATTATATATGTGCCTTACTTTACACGTTACATCTATAGCATTATATTAAGATTTTTATTTATCTTGATTGTGTTGAATTTTTCGCTGGTGATTTTGGACAAATGTGTACGATGGAAAAACTACTCCTTAGTTTTGATATGTAATATCTCATTCACGGAAATATTTCTTTTCTATAAATCTCTCAGATCAATAGAGAGTTACACATTGGTACTTAAAAGTAATGTCTTGTCAATACCTTTTTTTGTTTAAAGATCGATATCCTTGTCAATTTTCATTTTGATGCTATAATTGTAAAGTAAAAAGGTCTTAAATTATACAATGAATTTATACACAACTAAAAGATTATTTTTGAGCTTACACAGACATTATGTTATATAAGACCACTATTACGTTTTTACTATCGGATGTATAGAGATATGTGGTTAGCACTTATCATTTTGATCTAGATACAAACAAAAAGGATTAAAAATGTCAGTTGGAGTCAGTGTTTCCATCCAGATTTAAGGTAGGCATCTTTAAGCTTCAGGTGAACAGGCTACTTACAGGCTAGTGCGTCCTACTGTCATTGAGTAGTCGTTTCCATTTACGACGAGGTAAAATCGTAAATAGTGATTAGTCTATATAATAAAAATATATTAAATTTATTTTACTTAAGTGTATTTACACCCTTTCATGACTGTGAATTGCAGTCGCTTGTATATAAGCACCGAAGCATACCTATAATCGGACTTGGATTCTTTTTATTACGACTTGTTTCTTATCTCATCTTTCGGAAATAAGCGTTTTCGTCGTCAAGAATACAGTAATTGCTTTGTGGCTAAATTTGTGCAAGGTTAAATCGAAAAAAAAAATTTAATTGGTGTTCATTTATAACCTCACCCTTGATACTTATTAGGTCAAGTGGAGTATATTTTTATCAACATTGGTGGTTGGCTGCACATGATCTCAATTTCACATGATGTTAAGAGTCAATGAAGCTGTAAATAGGGAAGCGTACTCTACGAGAATAATCTGGCTCTAAGATTATAACTGTCGGAAAATAGCAATGCTGTTGTGACAAATGGTTGACATTGAGGGTTGTAGCTAGGCAGGCAGGACAGATTATTTTTAAATTACCGCATTGCGGTAATGATATATAAGATGATAAACTAAATACTCCAGTTATTTTATTAGTTGGGTATATAATTTACTGCTTGGCTGCTGGAGTAGGTGCTAAGTTATTGCGTAATTTGACGCTCCCCAGCTTGAGACCCCTGGGCACGCTCGAATATTTAAAAGGTTCCGTTCCATGTCGCGCGGTTTGTCGGGATCCTAAACAAATAACGTAGCCGCTGGTGTGCCCCGAAAGTTGAAATGAGTTTCAAGGACGCACCGTACCTCACTCGAAGCATTCTATTTTTAAACGACAGATATTTCCTAAGAAGTCTTGTAAGCACAAGCCAACAACCTCTTTCGAACAGCAGAGAGTTATGTTTATGTCGTCTTAACCCCTTAACGTACAAATTAAATTTAACTCCAGGCAACAGAATAATGATAGTTATTTTCGCTGTCAACTGAACAATAAATTTAAACATGTGACTGAATACATTAATTAATCCGACCGATGCATAAATTTTGCGTCTTGAAATACAATGGCGACTAACACTTGTCAAAGTCAACAGTGTACCATAAAAATAATGACGAGTCTGTCTCGTCAGTGTATGTCAAGAGGTGAATATATTTCTTTAAATACGACAAGGTGATATAACATTGGAATGCCAGCAATGATAGTAAGGATTACACAGTACTAAATTACTTTCACACAAATCGAAACATTTGTTTGTACACGTAAAACTGATTATGCAAACGAAATTCGTTTTCGTATTTAAAGCATTTTTTTATTTCTTAGACACCCAAGATTTTTTTAATGTATGATAATTTAAGTATATTTTAATCCTCTTGTATTAGGCTATCTGTCAGTTAATACCGTTCCAGCCATTTGCAGAATCGGGAATAGACAGCTTGGCATTATTTTTAAATTTATCTTTTTAGGCATTAGCATTATATATACATATTAATTAAGCAAATGCTACAATTTTGATGTTACGAACCTTTATATTTTATTTTGTATTAATGACATTTTATTGGAAAAAGAGATAATTTCTATAAATTCCTATTGTTTAGCACTTTTATCAAGCTCATTGTTACATCGCGGCGAGCACCTCCACTTAATTGGAATTAATATAAACGTCCAATGACACCATGTAATTTTTCAATGTTGCGCAGCATCTTTATCCAGTTACTGAAGCTAATTAGTACTGTACTACTACTGCCATTAACGATGTAATGTGAGACGGAGAGATGATGTACTTTTTTATTCTTTAATAGTGTCTAGTCCCGTACCACGATTCATGAATGAATCAAGAACTAAAGTTCGTGATGGTAGATCACACTAGTCTAAAAGAACGTTTTTACTCGTCTCTTAATACTTGGTTTACAGGACGCGTCATTTTGACACAACTACGCTCATAAAAAAAATTAATATAACTTGTTCGAGTTTTCAATTTTTTCATTAATAAATAATCTAGTGTTAAAGACTCTAACATTATTTATACATAATGTTTATATAAACACATTTTATTGCTCCTTTGTTGATCGTAAGTCTGACCACGAGCGGTCTGACAAGACGTATCTACTTAGAAAAAGTGTATCTTAATATGGACCTTGGATATAATAATGTCGCCAATTTTTCCGCTAAACAATAGTGTAACAGTATATGTGGACTCAACCATAATAACACCCACGTCTTTGCCGCTGTATAAGAAGGATTATACGAACACTGGAACAATACCTCTAACGTAACTCGAGCTGTGATCTCAACGTCATGTTGCACCAACGGTGACCATCGAGGGGTGTACACACATAGCCCTGTCTTATGCATCTTTGTCAAGATTAAAAAATCGGCCGAAGACCATTCTATGAATTGAATCCTAAAAAAAATTCACTAACGAAACATACGGGATGAAAACATCTGCTTCGGCAATCACGTTGAAAGTACTGATGTTGAAGTCCTTTGCGGTGGGACTTTGACGACTCAATATGGAAGGAAGGTCTCTGGTCACCTAATTTTGGAATTTTAAAGACTTTTTTCATTGTTTCTAATTTATTTTTATAGATATATTAATGATCTCTTTTTAGTTAATTGAGTTTATAATTAAAAAAATTCAGTAAAAATAACAATATTTTTATTAATGTAATTAAAAAAAAGTACTTAATTGGCTTGCGCTGTTAGTATGGACACAAATTATTTTTTTTGGATTTACCACAGCGAAGTTATTGCAGTAAGCAACTTTATGGTTGATACCTGTGTATAAATCTTTACGTACCAAGTCATCCTTTAGTACTAAATAGCCTTGCACCATTGGCTAACGAGGTCAGTGGCGTATCTCTAAGGCAAGCGCGAAAACATTAATATAAGTGTAATTAATAAAAATTATGTGATTTTTATTACTTTTTACCTACGCCATGAATTAAAGGCTTTTACAATTATGATTTCTTAATTTTATTTTACATCATTGCTCTAGTACCAAAAGCCGTGCTTACCGATTTATATTCCAGTACCGACACTGAACGTGATGGTACTGGAATACACGGATGCCTGTCGTGTCGCTCGCTTTGTTCCGCGCCGAACTGTTAGCACTAATTAGGACAACTTCGCCGACTAATGCGTGTAGGGTGACCGTACGGAGTGCAAATGAAAGCGGGACGCAAGAGCATTTTTACTAATAACTTTATCGTGGTTACACCTACATACATAAACGGCGTGGTAGCGTTAAAATATCATCAAAGTCAAAACTCATTTGTTTAAATTTAAATTCGTCCACCCTTCACTGCTTCTTATGCTCTAGCTGGGGAGAAGCATCGCCGCATCAAATTTCCCAGCTGCACGCTCACTTTGTATTTATTTAAAAAAAAAACGGAAAACTAGGAACCATGCAGAAAACGAATGTTCGAGAAAAAAAACAGCGTTTAAATATTTTTCTCTTTTTTTAAATAATTTGATAAATATTCAACATAAACTTTAAACGTTTGACAAAATAAAAAGTATCTTACGTGTGCCTGCGAAGACAGTTTATTTTTTTTAGGGTTCTCAGCCCAGAGGATAGGATACGGAATCCTGTTTCTAAGCCTTCGCCGTTCGTCGGTCAGTGGCCTCTATGAAACGTAATAGGTAGAAAGTTGATATTTTCAAAGATTGCGTATTTATAATGGCGTTATAATACCAAATAAAAATTTATCGACGTTTTTAGCACGGAGCCCTTTGGGGTGCGAAGAAACTGACAAGAAACTCACGGCAAATTGAAAAATAGAGAACGCAAATCGGACTGTTTTATCCCTACAGATACGTTGGTGACCCTATTTGTGAGCAATTCCCCGAAATAATATACGGCGGCTTGTGGCCCTCGCGTTTCTCAGTAATTCGTGTTAAAAATTTTATAAAGCAATTTTCTTCCACTCGCACTCAACCTCCACCCAATTTCTGTTGTTGCAGGTAAGCATTCTTCGCGGCGAGCTTGCGGCTGTTATTAGTCGAGGAAGTCTTGTAAGGTAACATTGTACTCGTTATTTCATTCCTACCTCGTATATTTAATTCTTTTGTGTAATTTTTTTGTGTATTTAAATTGTTCTCGACCCCGAAATTAAATCTCGAGATAAACGTTAATGGTTCCCTTAATATTTCTAGTTATTATTTCATTGAAGTAAATTATAAGATGTTATCATGTAGGACTATTGTACATTTTAGTTGGGATATCTTCTGTTTTTATCCACCGAAATTCGACAACGGAGCTATCAACGGTACTGTATTCAAAACCCAGTGTCATTTATGTGTCGGTTTGTAAAATTATTAATTTCACTAAGTTATTTTATAAATTATCAATAATTTTTTTATAACGGCAAATGTTGTGATATTTAAATACTAAGATATCCGGGCTGTGGTAGCAAAAGGGTTAAGTTGGGTGATTAATTAAAAGTGATTCAATGATATAAAGAATTGCTATTAATATTTGTCTAAGGGGCTAATCCGTAATGGATACTTTCCACTGAAATGAAAATTATATAATCAACGTAGCTCTTAAAGAAGGTATGGTAAAGGAGCAGTGGGTGGACCATAACTGGGAAGTTTCCGGTTACAAATAGAGGTGGCATGGAGTGGTGGACATTGTGTTCTCCTCTCTCCACATGGACCGAAGATTTGGTTAAATTAGTTGAGATGGACTCGATAAAATGGTACCATGTCTTGAATGACATATTATGATTGATTTTTTTTATTAGCTACGTGCTGACACTAGACTAAATGACACGTGATTTTAAGTGACAATGAGGCTTTAGATAGTGAAGCGTAAGCGCTTAGAATAGTCAGTAATCAGTTTAGAAGAGATTGCACGAATTGTATGGCTTGGGAATGAAACTCTGGGAAACCCACGATACAAGGCAAGCGGTAAACCACTGCGCCGTGGCGGCAGTCTAATTAAAATTTCTTTATCGAACACAAATATCACATTCAAAATCTGCGACGTCCTGTCTCTTGAACTAGGAATTCCTGTATCTCAGGAGATAATATATAATAAATAATTATGTTGATATTATTTGATGTAACAAAATTCAAGAATACAAAAAAAAAAACTAATGATCTTAAATCTATACACGGTTCTAAACGCGTAGAAAAACAAAGCATGCGGTACGCTCTAACTCTATTGTTTCGCATGTGAATTGGTAATGAGTTTCCCGACTCAATGAGTTTTCTCATCTGTCCTACTTGCACCAACATGAATCTTTTAACAATTACCTTATGTTTTGTTACGGTAGCTTTGTACCACTACTCCGTTAATAGCTGCGAACAACTAAACGTTAATAAATGCAACTGTATATTTTTCTGTAGTTGTGTTATATTCGTCAGTGGGGAAATGGGGAGGGAAGTGTTACGCAGTATCAGTAGCGACAATCGTTTATGTGCAAGATTGTATGTGTATACATGCAGGTAAATGTATATACATTTTTTTACTGTAGTAGCAGAACTCTTCTCCATTTAGTCGAATAACTATCGAAGCTGTTTACGTCATTGGTGTGTAACCTTAACGTGACGTCATCATGTGTTACAAAATGATTACAATATAATGTATGTGTAATATATAATATACTACTTACTTGACTTAAAAATTAAAAAAAAAATGGAGTACTTAGAAATCGTGTCACCTAAATTGGCACGTAGCTCACGTCGTGAAATAATATTATAATTCAGGTTATTAAGGCTAATTGGTATCCATTACGCTAATGGACTTTTAAGAGACCTTTCATGGTGTATTTATCGAGCTCTCGATGCGGCGCCTGATGAATATTGTATTTTTAGATAATACCGATTCACCCATTTTTGTATGTAAACAAAATTTACATCGAGTTGGCAATGTAAATATTTGGTTTTCACCTTTTGCGTTTTTGCGGTGGATGTGCGTTAATCTTGAACAAACTTCCAAGCGCCTACGGTGTAATGGCAGATTACGTATTAGCGAAGTCAGCTTATGGCTTTAGATAGAGCCGTACAGAAGGGGTTTATCTTGTTAACATTGTATTTGTTCTAATCTATAATACATAAAATGTTTATACTAAAATGTACTAACTTTTGATTCAAATTTCACGTGATGATAAATGAAGATGTGGCGATACATAAAGAAGCGTGGCTCGCTCAGTACACGGGCTATCAAATCACACCCTCGGTGCGACTGACTTGCAGTTGTAAATCAGCTAAATGATATAATAATTTTTCCAAACAGCCCCATTACTTAGTCCCAATACTCTCACTTTTGTAGTGTGCATAGTTTTCGTATCATTACGGTTTTGATAAGAACCGCGACGCTGGGAGTAATATCGTTTTAAATATTCCTCGAGAATTGTATTTTCCCATAAGTAGACAGTAATGAAACATAAACATTATATTGCTAAATTCAATTTATAATGAAGTTTTGTTATTAGGTCTCGGAGTTCCGCAAAGTTAAGCTTAGAGTAATAAATTAAAAGTGGTTGTGTTTGCACCGGGGTTGCGATATGTATGTCTGACGGGACACAGCAACGCTATTATGGCGACAGTTGCCTGGCTAGCTAGCTAAGCAGGTCGCTCCGGAATCCACAACAGGAACCTTGTATGAGGTAGGGTTGTTATGACTCAAGCTTATTACCACTACGTCAAAGAGCCACGAATTTATAAATTTTGACACAGTTCTTAGTAACACAGCGGAGGTCGCGCGGTCTCAAAGCACCCGCTCAAAGCTTTGGCGCCGCGTCCCTTTGAGCGCGGCTAGCTTTTATAAAAAAGTTCTTTGAATTTTAGCATGAAATCGTTCCTGACATGCTAATCTTGCGTGCGTGACTGCACATGTCGCGCTTGTAAGAGTGCGGTGTGTGTGTGTGTGCGTGCGTGTTGGATCAGTTAATAAATAGTGAGCGGTGAATGCGTCTCAATTTAGTTATAGAATTGTTATAGGGTGTCTATAATTATATATATAACACGATTTTTAACCCAATTGCATCAAATTGCGCAAATGTCGTGCAATTCACTTTACCTAACGTTAATACGGTTTGGTGATGACTGCGTAAGTGACTCTCGGGCTTTATGCAATTTAGGCTTGAATTCGAAATCACTCTTACTACGATCGCTCAAGGAATTAATTGCTGACATAGCGATAATATTTACATTTTTATGTTGTGAAACAATTTCATTTCAATGTGATAAAGTGATTGGTGATAGGTTTGAAATTTCCGCTTCTCCGTGTGATGTTAACCGATGACAAGAAGGCGGTTTGCAATTCGATTCGCTGTTCAATTTGTGATCAGATTTTCATGATTAATTTCTTGTTAGAAAGAATATACTTTAAAGTTGCCCTCATAAAAAAAAACATGTTAAAAGAAATTCAACCCTGATAGTGTGAATATATAAAATATCAATATCATGAGTATATGCATGTAATTTCAATTTGTGAAAATTACGTTTTACAATAAATTGTAATTCCTAAAGAGCGTGTAAATTTTGTTCATCTGTCAAACTCCTTTTATATTTGTGTTTGTTTTTTTAAATAATGGTCAAATTTGAGCAGTGAACCGAACACAAAAAGTACGTTGGACGTCGCAATCGTCCCAGGGGTTTCCAAGTAATTGAACCAGCAAAACCAATTTGTAATGTACACACAAACAAAGAAATTGAATTACTACTACTGTTTGTACGTTTGGGTTCTGTGGGATATTATTTTAAGTAAGCAAAGCTAGCTTAATTATAAATAAACAGTACAGTAGCACTATTGTAATTTCTTTGTTTCTTTCTAATTGAAAATATATTTTATTCATCCAGTCGTTACTTTTCGATATAACGTTAATTAATAAAACACTAATAAATAATTTCCGAAACTCCGCTTTTAATCGCAAATATTAGGACTAAATTACAATCTTAACACTAGAATTACTAACGTTTTTAATGTATCTATTTGTAAAAACTGAAAACTTAAGAAAAATGGAGAAAATATTTTTTAAAGGAAACAAAATGTATTTTATCAAAATTACTATCTGTAAAAGGAGAGTGTTTAGAACAATTGGTGCAACCGGTCGCTTTGATCGGTTGGTGATGCTGGTGTTAGCGCGTTGCGCCCCTGCACGTAACATCTTCTGGAGACGTAACGCTTTCGATAGCACGACGTCGAACGAACGGGCGAGCGGTGGTTTCTCATAGTCGTATACCTGAGGTACGTATGTTACTCGCGATTAATAATAAAAGAAAACAAATTGGCGAATTCATTCTTTTGTTTTATTGAATTGAAAATGTGGCATTAACACTACATTGGGTTTACGGATATTTTTTCCATGGTTTCCTCTTCGTGGCTGTGGTAATTTCATCCTTTAATGATTTTTTAAATTTTATTTTCATAGATAATAAAGGTTATGATTTGAAGAGAAGTTGCCACATGAAATAAAAAAACGATAAATATTATCGCATGTTCAAACTATAAAATGTTTTATTAATGCTTTAAATGCAAGATATAATAAAAGTGGCTTTAGTAAATTTTAACTTAATATTACTTAGTGGAAGCATCAAGTATCCATAATAATATTTTAGCGCTACTGGCCACATTGCATGAGCGGAGGCGTTTAGAATTAGACGAAAATGAAAAATAAAGAGAAAATAAAGACACATAAAAACTATAATACAGAAGGATGGAAGCAATGTTTTCAGAAAATTAACCAGGAAAGGTACTGAGTTCGTTCTATCCTAGAAAAGAAGATATTGAAAAGTGAAAATCGTAACTATTTTAATCTGGGACGTATTATAAGCTGTCTAATATTACTGCTAGGGTTTGAGTTTAAATATATATATCTCTTTGATTTTTTATTGTTTTTTAGGGTGCCGTACTCAAAGGATCTGTCTGTCTGTCTGTTGGTGTGTCAGCAGGCTCTATCTAATGAACCGTAATGTACAGAAAGTTGAAATTTTCCCAGTTTGTGTATTTCCATTGTCGCTATAATAAATTAAAAATTAAACAACTCTTACAGAAACTAATTCGTATAGGGTACAAAATCCTTCGCGGTGTAAGTTCAACTCGCACTTGGCCGTTTATTATCAGCTCCGCGATTATATCTGACACGAGTGAGCAACACACAGGTGCTTCCGTACTACCGTTTGCCGGCGACGTTTTTATAAGTCTTTCTCGTTAGGTTCATTTTACGGCTTCCATAGAATATACTCTATTAGACTAATTGAATTTTCTTCGACAATAGGTGTTGTAAAGTATTTAGTCTTACTTCAGAATTTTTTATTCTGAGCGGGTACGCTTAACCGTCTACGGCTTTATCGTCATTTAACCTAGAGTTAAATTGAAGTCAAACGTTAAATATTTCACCTGTTGCCGATGAAAATAAATAAAGAAAAAGTGTGCAGAAATAAAAAAAATCGATTAGATGTAGTAGAGATATGGACAAGGTTTTAGTACGTATACTTTTTGTTTAGTATTATTTTCTTCCATTTGGTGATGGTTCTATAATAACTATCCATGTCAATGTAAAACCTTGTCTGTGCAACAACCCACTATAATCTGTTTTCCACTTTGATTTCATAGCAGCATTGATGTATTCTGGCAGTTATACATACGAGAGCTATAGTATTCTGGGCAAGCACGCTTCACTATCTTGGGCCTCATTGTTACTTAACGTTCTGTTCAGGCCAGTCTATTTTTCATAAAATGATCTTTATTCATATCGGTGTACGACTTTTATTTGGTTGATGTAACTTTACCAGGATCTTACTCTGCTTCACTCTCTCTGTTCTCCATTCTGTGTGGTAATTATGAAGTAACTGCTCGGTGGCGAAGAGGTACCGCTTGTCTTGTAACGCGATTGTTCCGAATTCGATATCAAAACCTCAAGAGAAGTGGAGTTTGGATGTCCCACCCTCAATGTCAAACTGACGCCGTAACAGAATTTCTGTTTCCACAATCATGCATGTAAGAGCTATAAGTATACTGGGTGAATATTCATTGCGTCCTCATTGTAACTTAACATCGGGTCAAATCTAGATTAAGTGTTCGCCCGTAACCGACAAAAATATGTAAAACGAAAGCCGCTCCCGCGTCCGCTAATCAACGTGAACATTACCTGCAACATCATACGCAGCAAAGTAGGGTGAAACTTGCCGCTATCTCCAACCCGGTTGCTAGAGCTGCCACGATTTAATGCGAACAACTCGTTAAGATACGAATACATTTAAAGGGAGTACTTAACAGCGGATTGATGGCGCCCTTGACGGAAGGCGAGTTGGGAAGATGACATGAGTATGGCGGGACTTGAATCGGTGCGTGATACGAATTTGTAATTTTTATGGTGACGTTAGAATACATTAGCGAAATAAATGTAATGCAATATCGAATTCAACAGAATTTAAGATATGATAGAATCGGATTTTAGAGGATTTTTTTTAACATGAAAACATATAGAACTTTAGTTTACTCTTAATCGGTAATAAGCTAATACTCGGGATGTACGTGCCTGCAGAGCAAGCCTGAACACCTATATACGTACCTAAATAGTACGTAAATCGATATCTAAATGTAAATAGTAATAAAGTATAGTAGTATCGTCACTGCTAACACTTGATCGCAATTATATACGATGTTACCTCACAAAGGGGCCATAGGTAACAATAGTTGTGTCTTCATTATAAGAAAAATTATATTTATATATTTTAATATGAAAACATCGTGTAATTGTCTTGGCCCAGGAACATTAGTTTTCTTTTAATGCATGTTTGTTTCATAGAATTATTTAGAGAGACCTATAATTAACCTGAATTTGTAAACAAAAATATAACTGAAATTAAACTATTTAGTTATTAAATATGATACTCAATAGTTTACACACCATCGGTCACTTAATTCTGAACGGCTTAACCCAAAAACGGTCAAAAAGTTTGTTATTTTCGTGTGTAAATTAAAATAAAACAATATTTTACGGTTACTGTTTAATTTATGGTATGGTGCATGATAAATCACCTTTATCTCTTTCCGCCTACAGTCACGAAAACAATAGCTTAGTCGTTTGAACAATAGACTAGCCCGCGAGAACCGCGAGAAAATTTTGCTATTTCTCAGAAAAATGTAGAATATATCACAATTACTCACCACTTTAAGATGTCATAAGATACATTTATACAATTCAATTTATGACGATACCTGAAAAGTAACGAAAACATTCTGTGTACATTTTATATGTATTTAGATAACAAATTCTTATTTGGTTTTGCCCGTAATAGATAAAAAAAATATGAATATATCTAACACTTAAAAAATTCTGTCAGTGGTCCGCGGAATTTATTTAATAAAATTATTGGTACGTGAGATCGAAAAGTATTTCTACCGCTGACCTAGTAAATGAAATAGTTAAAAATGGCTTACTATTCACGTATATACGCAGTGTACAGTCGGATGAGAGAGAGTTACGTACATTGCGGTACCACTATTCACAGAGAATAAAACACTCGATAGACAGTTTTACGGACCCCTTAACTGTATAATATTAATTAAACACCGAATGGAGACGTAAAGCGCATTATGGCTGGATTTAACTCGGCGTGTCGGGGATTAGAAAATGTAAAATGCGGCGTTTT
>DWQX01005174.1:0-13499 GCA_018245475.1 Pharmacophagus antenor
CCACACGGACGGCCGTGCTGCTGGAGAGCGCGCGCGCGAGCGGCGGGCGGCCCGAGCCCGCTCTTGGACTTGGTTCATTAACCTCTTGCGGAAAATAGGGTGTCGTTAGTTAGATGCTGCGTTTGAATGAAGTGGCGGGGAGCCGTCCGCTAATGTAAATTAATTCACTTCAAAGGTTGCCACGTCATAGCTTACTCAGATTAAATGAGTTTTGTCATTGGCTTTGATTTTGTTATCAAAATATGTGCGGTTCGCAGGATGGCAAGCGGTCGCCGTTTTCCTTTCGGCGGGAGCAACACGCCGAGTGGTTGGTGCGTTACCGAGCTTTCAAAATGGAGTGGAACGTATTCTTGATGGTTTGAGCAATAAAACGCAATCGGCGGAGAGAATCGGTCATTTTATTAGTTCCCCGAGGGCAGGCGACGCGCGCGAGGCCCGGGGCTGCGGCTGGCCAAAGCGGGGCCGGCGGGCGCCGTTGGATGGCGCCGAAAATCTGTTGGAATAAATGGACTCGTCGACAGTCAATTTTCTATGATTCGACCGATTACATTTACGACATTCGCTCCATTTTTTCCCCACTAGTTTCCTGTACCCTCATGTTCGTCTCCGTCTCCATGACTTCTGAAATAATTTTATGCAATCCGATTTCCGCTTTATGAAATAAATTGTAAATACATTAGCAGATTAGTTATAGGAAATACGATAAAGACCAATAAAACATAAAACAGAATATACATTAATAAGTAGTTATAAATAAAAGAAACAAATGTAAAAGAAGAAAAGATTTATTATTATTATTTAAGCGCGATGTATGAAAGAAGGAAATGAGTATGGAAGAAGAAGAAGGATAATTATAATGATATGGATAGGCCCTGTCTAAACGGAACAGGGCTGAACGGGATTATGAAAAAACAAAAATTGTAAATACAATTCTTATGTAATCTGAGCAAAACAAGCAAGCATGGCCTTCTTCGACGGAAACCCTCGCTCGAGAACGAGCGTGTAACGGAATGCGAGTCGCCCTTACATTGAACTAAACATGTTCCCTGACGAGGTCCCGCCGTGCGACGAGCTCTGCTGGCTACTGGAAGGATCCAGAGTGAAGTTAACATTATGTTAATATTTTAACGACTTGATAAGTATTTAACACTAGATTTACCGGCCCGGTCATTTTGACCGGACGACCCTTTATAAGAAGTTACGTATACTGATACGCGTTAGATATTTTTGTTTTTTATACCGCCTCTGGCGTCGTTCTATATATTTTATTGCGAAACGGCAGAAATATGAATGCAATAATGCACAAAACTAATACAGATACGAAGAGAAAATCATAAAATGTGTCGGTCGATCTAGTTTTAAAGCGGTAATTTTATTATTTTATTTAATAAGTTTAAGGTCCTTGTGCCGCTTGCGGCGTCAAGTGTCTGTTTAGTTAATTTGTGCCAGCTGTGCCAGCGGAACTGAGACGACGTATTCGAGATCGCAAGTCCGTTAGGAAAAACTAATTGTGGATTGATTTAAGTACTCTTGTGCGTGTAGCGTTGAAGGCGACAGAAATCTAAATTGAGAAGCGGCCCCCACGTAACCAAACAATACTGAAGAGTAAATCTAGAAGATAACTTCCTGCAACGTTTTTATATCCGGCAACAATCGGTCGGCGCCGCAGTGGCTTTCCTCTTGCACCAGCTTTTCGCGTTTTGTGGGTTTCCGTAATGCGCGCAAGTCAATGTCTTGCGTGACTCATAGCTCGCTAACGTAATCTTCGGGATCGACTTGCTGGCGGGCGGAACATCGGCTTCGCTGAACCCGCTTGCTGAGTCCTGGGACGCAATGTCGCCCGGCGCGACCACTTTTTAAATCGGTCGTTTCAAGCGCTGCGCGTTCAAAAGGCTTGCGTTGAGGCTCAGTCGGCTTTACGTCTTGGGGTAGTTGTTTGCCGAGCCGGCGCGCTAACCCGCTGCACGCAGCGCCGGGACTCGCGTCGGCGGCGGCGCTGTGTGGAGAGCGGAAGAAAAAATGTTCTTGGTGTGCAGTTGTTGGGAGTGTTTCATTCTTTAAAAAACGGGTTTTGTTTTGAGATTTTTTTTGCCTGTAATTAAAACTGGTCACACTAATGATTGTAATGACTATTTAAAGGTAAAGGCGGGCGTCGGAGTGTGACCGCGGCGGCCTTCGGAGCGGCCGGCCGTGTGCAGGGCGCGATCTCTGTCCGCACGTCTGGCGCGCGTTTAGTGGAAGGTGAAAGAAGCCCGAGATGGATCGAACGGTCCGCGAGCGGGCGGTGCGGGGGGTACCAAGGCTGCTAAATTGAATGAAATTTTATCTCCTCCGTGGCGCAGTGGTTTACCAGTACCTCGTGGTGCGGAGATCCCTAGTTCGATTCCCCGGCCGCAGGTGTAGTGGAGTTTGAGCGGTGGCAGGGTTTTCGAACCCGCCTGGCTAGCTGTCACCCTCGATGTTAATCTACCGCCATGACAGCATCGCTGTGTCTCAGCCGACACTCATGTGGCTCCACGGCCAGATGAAATAATTTTTTATCAGTTGTAGTCTATCACCTGACCTCGATGTAAACTCATGTTAAATGACAACGAGGCCTAGAGCACATCCAGTAGTAAGGCTGTTATGGCTGCAGATGGACTTTGAGGGTTGTAGACGGCTAGGCATATTCGAAGAACCCTCCCACCATCCACACTTCGCTATACCCGTGACCCGCGAACCTAGCCCGGGACCTGTGCGCTACGAGGCAAGCGAAAGAATTCCTGCGCCACGAAGGCAGCCGGACGTTGCGCTCCGTGATTCGGACGTTTCAATGATTTAGCTATATTGAGCCGTACCGCCGGTGAGCGCCTCCCCGACGGCGCGGCCGCGTCGTCAGAATGACGTACTCGTGACGTCACACGAGGACAGAAATTAGAAAACATGCTATTGTTTCTTTTACTACTGTATCACGAAGTTCCGCAAATGCGCCGGGCGAGCACCTCCACTCCACTGGCACTTGAAAGCGCGTAAAACTGAAGTCAAGTGTTGACCGATTACAAAATAGCTGATTACTACTTATTCGTCAATCTGCTTATTACGTCTCCGGAGACGAGCTAAGGCGCCTCTGTCACCGACGGCTTCCCGCTTTCGTTCCTGCCGGAGCTATCTGAGACCGGCTCGCCGTCCCGCCGCAGCACCCTAGTCCCGTTGTATTTTATTTCCTTTTAAAAGTTTCCTCCTTCCTCGTTGCAGCTTCTGCGTCTGTGTCCGGTCATCGGGCAGCCGGTACAAACCATCACGCAGGTAATACGTGTGTTTGTGTCCTATGAGTAATGGGGTATCGCCACCGGCAGGATTCGTGACATTTAGCTGAGATTGAAAATAACAAAGGGTTCGTTTTCCTCTACTCAATGAGGAAACTGCATGTTTTCGTTTCCAATATAATGTAATAAAATGTAATGTCCACAGAACTAGTTTATGTAGGAAGATCTGAAGCGCAAATGAAGGGGCAAGAGGAAAATGTAGCTCAGATTACTTTGAGTTATGACCCTTACAGTAATAATGAGTCAGCCCGCTTTTAGCCGCGCTGCGAATCTCGTTCGGAGCGAGCCGCGGACAGACTGCCTCTTTGAATAACTCACTAGAATTATTTGCTCTGTCGCATATATGAGCGCGTGTAAACTTGAACTGTGAGAAGCTTTTCTTTTGATTTTAGTTGACATTGCGTAAACTTTTGTTTTAATTAACTTCACCTCGCTCTACATGAGCAAGTCTCGCCTGCTCTGGCTAGGTAACTCTTATGTTAAGTAAATAAAGAAGTAGAAAAAAAAATCGTTTTGTCACAAACTATTATGGTGAAGTAAGCCCAGGAATCCAGTTCCGAGACATACTCGTACTGTACCAGTCACCATTGGGAACATATTGTATAGAAAGAAATATTTTTTTTTTGTTGAGAGAACCTTAAAAGTATACAACTAAGAGGAAATCAAAGTACAGACAACACCAAAAATCAAATATGAGCAGCGCCGTTTGGCCGCAGCGTGCGAAACTGTTGAATCTGAACATCCTTGAACATGTTCTTAAATTGTGACGCCACGCCGACAGTCCGGGAGCGGCACTGACCGACTGCAAAAATTTAGAAAGCTAACAATGTTCTCTAATTACCTGTAACAGAGTGACATACAAGTTGTATTATTTTGATGTATGATTTCTTCTTAACACAATGTTCAGTTTTCCTAAACCTAGCGTCAGTACGGGCGCGTACGCTGGCGTCTATAGGTCACTTGTTGGGTAGTTCCGAAGCGGGCGCGGGCGCGGCGGACATCAAGGCGCGCTGCCCGGCAGCAATAAACTCTCCGAATATTTATTACTTTGGAGCAATTAAATTATTACATACTAATGTATAATACATTCACGTTGAAAAAACCTGAGCGTTTCTCGAATCCCACTTCCCGTCGTACTTGACGATTAACGGTTGCGCGACTATTCGTTTGTCGTATTAATAACGGCATTAGAATACGTGTCAGCACGACGCGGCGACACGGGTAAACGAGCAGCCAGAGGCAATCGGCCGCCCGCTTGCTGCGGCTCTCGGGAACGGGCGCGCCGCGGTGCCGTGCCGTCGGCCTTGCGCGAAGGCTCCGATTTCGAATGGGGGCCCACGTGAGGAGTGGCGTCTGGATGGTAACCTGACGCCACCAAAGCATGGCTGTGTTCCGGCAGTCACGCTATGCACTCTTCAACATCTACCACCTAAGTGTCACCTAAAATCATGTGGCAGTTGTGCTAATTCTGTTGACTCATTGGCGAAAAAAACGTTTGAACAGAATGGTTATAATGAAGGAACAGCGTTGTTGGCAGGCGCCCGGCGCGGTCTGAACTTCAGGCACTAGCGCCCTTGTGGACCTAACTTTCGATAAGAAGTAGATGTACTGGAAGTTAACAGAGAAATTATCGTAGAGGTGAACGATTGAATCTGGCTGTGACAAATCAATGACCCCGCGCCCCGCGGCCCGCACTGGAAGGCAGAGCAAGTAAGTCAGGTCTTAGTGCTCAGCAGCAAATCTTTACAAGTTTAGTCTCGGCTAGACGCAGCGCTCCCTGCGTCGTCCAACATTTGTTAGCACGTCACTGCTACGTGGCTAAGCGACACCGGCGGGCTCCGACAGCACCTGGAGGCCTATTCATTGCATCTGTACAAACAACTGTTCGTTAAAGCATTCCTGCAACTGCGAATGCATCTGACGCACCGATTGCTGGGCGCTGGGGCCGCACGGAGCGCACGCGCCCCCGCTCCCGGCTTGCAACCTGAGGAGTTGCGTCCGGTGGAGGAGTAGGGCGTTCACATTTGCCAACTAGTCAATGACGTCATACGCCTACTGAAGTTTTTCCCCGTAACTTTCCGAATCCCCGAGCTATGCGTCACTAAGTAAACCAACTCATTTCGTGTCTTAAATAAACGCTAATGTTTGCCGATTCAAAAACAATACTAGGAACCTGCCCGCCTCTGTCAATGTTGTGATTGAATTTCGCAAGTCCATATGTTTGCATTTCCAGTTCGCGTTTGCCGCGTGCACAAGGGGCTGGCCCCCGCGTAGGCAGTGGCGTCTATTGGGCCGCGTGGGTTGCTTACCTGGTGTGGCCTCATTGTGTCGACCCCTAGCGGACCAGCGAAGTCCTAGACCTACAGTGAGGACCACGTTTTGTCAAGCGTGTGTCGGCCGCTTGCCCGATGCGCTCATGGTCTGGCGAAGGTCGCAGGGGTAAGTGGGGGTCAGTGAACAGCTCGCTTTACTTTCACCACTAATGGACTACCACTTGACCTTCAGTGAGGCCGCAATGCCAACTCTCGTGTGTAACTGGCAGAACACAACAAGGCCGTTTTGGCGGCAAAACTGCTATACCTACGATCAGTTAAATCTTAGGATGTTGCGGAACTCGGACAATCATATAAAAGAGGTGTTTGGAAGCAGCGAAGCGACCTCTCGGGGGTCGTCACGGGCCGGTGGCGCCACGGGCGTGAGGTCGGGTTCAAAGTCGCGCCTTGACATCGCGCCCGTTCGCGACGCGCCGCTGGACAGGCTCGTGATGCCTTACTGCACTAGTGGTAACCTCAGCACAGTTATCTAAGTGTTGATGTAGACTAGGGTAAATTTTGTTACAATTACGAATAGACGCTGTCTCTCCTTCTCCCTCTGACACATAATATGCGTTTAAGTTATGCGTCTGCACTGCTGCCTACGGCCTCCGCGCCCCGCCGCGCCAGCGAGGTCTCAAGAGAGGCTGACTTGTTGCGTCGTAAGTGTCACTTAGATATAATAGATCGAGTGCGACACAGTTCTAATGAAACCGAATTGATCTCAGGTGTGTAATGATTATGATCCTGTTGCCAGCGCTGTCACGGCTGTTTAAATATTTACTTTAATGATGCTATCTAATAAATTGCTATCTTTTTAAGTTAGTGTTAGAAGAAATGAAGGGTGTCTCAGAATGTTTTCCGTTTTTTAGATGTTAAATAAAAAACAACAATGTCGATAGAGACTCGTTTTATTTATAGTTAAATTAAAGAGCAGTTCTTGAAGTTCATTTATGAGAAACAACCGTTTGCAAACGCGCACGATTCGCTTCTTCACACTCATTTAACCTGGAGCTAAAATTTTCAATCGCTTGCTGGAGCGTCGTCCTTAGAATAGAGTTGATTTCTTCAGTGGTTCTTTGCTTCAAAACATTCCGGTTGGATGGCAATGGATTGTAAACTTACCATTTTAGGTTGCCCCATAGGAAAAAATCAGCAGGCGTCAAATCAGGGCTCCTCGGTGGCCAGTTGATGTCTCCTCGCCAGGGAATAAAGCGTGAAGAGCAGCTAATGAGTAATTTGTAACGTGAGAAGTGGCTTCGTATTGCTGGAAAAAGGTGTTGTGTTCTGTAGCTAAAAAAGTCCGGATCGTGTGGCGACATCAGGCGATCAGAATTAACGGTCCGAGTTCGACCTAGGTCATCCTCAAAAAAATAAGGACCGATAATTCCTTGACTTGATATGGCAGTCCAAACAATAACTTTTGGCGGGTGCAAGGGCTTCTGATGCAGTTCTAGCGGATCCTCGGAAGCCGGGTCTCTGCAATTTTGTTTATTCACGAGACCGTTGATGTGGAAATTCGATTCAGCGGAGAACCAGATGTTATTGAAACTCCTAAAACGGTTTTTCATTGTCCAGTGTCAAAGACCGACGTTGGTCGTCCGCAGCGGACCGGCGGGCGCGTTCGACGTCCGTGCTCGTTCTTGATGTCGCTTTGCGCGCAGACGATTTGTCCAGCATCGTATTCCCCGTCTCTCAAACTAGCACACCCAATGCTTAATTAAATTGGCACTTGGCACATGTCTTAAGCTTGTTAGATTAAAATATGTCCTGTAGAGACGACCAACAACAGCGCAGGACTCTTTGTTTTTATAAAGCGTACGCACGCGAAACGCGCGCTGCGGTCCCGTGACACGTTTCATGGCCACCGAACTCCACAAGCCGGCCGAGCGACCGAGACCGCTCCCCTGCCCCCGCTGCCTTCGCATCACGCGTAGTGGTCAGTTCAAAAACGAAAAAGATAAGTCCCGCTTTCATTAGTTGCAAATACTATCACCGGAACAGTTTCAGCGCGTCGGTCGGCCGAACCGTCGGCGGGCGCGGTAGGTCGCCGCGTGTGCCGCTCAAGTTGATTCTGTCGCAGGTTTGCGATTAAATAAAGCGGAGATTACCAAATCAGTTACTTGTTCTATTGATTTGTATTCAGGCTATACGCCAAACAGGACTGCTCGTAGTAAGCGATTGATTATTCCCGCTCTCCCTCCCTGAGCGGTGACGAGCGGCGCACGCCCGCGAGCTGGCCGCAGCGCGCGGCAAACGTGTCCCCGTCCGTACTCGGTTGTTGTACAGTTTTTATTCAGGAAATCGCAAGCTGGATCGTCGATGGAGAGAAATAATAATGAGCGCAGGAGCTAGAGGCCGCGGCGCAGCTCGTTCGCCGCCGCCTGAACGCTGTGTGAGGACGCGGCCAGCGAGCGGGCGCGCGTGCGTATGTCCGCATCGCACGCTCAAAATGTCAACGTGCATGACGTCGCTAAGGCCCGGGACTATTTATTTTATCTCGTTCCCCTGCCACGCGTGTACAGGGCCTAGTAATTTCCATTGTCATTTAATTCCTTATAGTTAAATCTCGCTTTCGCTCCTCCTTCCATTCTCATTTCTCGCTTTTGTCCTTATTGGTTTTTTATTATATCCATTTTCTTTCATACCACATTCCATTTCCTTCTATGCCCGGGACTATTGGAGAGGCTTGTATTATGAGGCTTATATATATTATGAGGAGTATGTGCCTTGTCAAGGAGAACGACTTCATACTCATTTATTACTGTAGCACAATTTTACAATGTAGCAACACAAGGCTGCAGTGCAGGTGTGCACTGTACAAGTAGGTTCCGCAGCCGGTCGTCGCGTGCGCTGGGCCCTGTGAGTCCGAGCTACGTCGGCGTCATGAGGAAAACTGCGTGCAACGGAAGCTGGCGGCGGTTGGGCCAAAATGTCAGTCGATTTATTCCCAGTTGACGTCACATATGTCAAATGGTTCTCTCGTGAGCGATCAAAAAAAAGTGTGCGCACTCTACCGGGTAGAGCTCGCGGGATGCGTGGCGTGCTTGCGCTCGTCGACCTACCATAGCTGCTGTCGCCAGGGCACCACCACAATCTGCACACACCACCACCCTTAAGTTGCTGACACGCCAGGTCACGTGGCAGCAGTTGGGGGTGCAGCAGCGCGCCGGCGACGGTGTTCGCGGCCTCCGTCACAAGGGCAGAGTCAGCAGCCACGCGCCGGGCCCGCGCGCCCGACGTTCGCGGGGCTGCGGTCGGGCACTAACCTCTATGATTAAGCAAAATCTTCATTTACTTGCAACCGACTCCGAATGCCAACACTAAGCGTGGATACAAGCCAGAAGACACGCCACGTGCCACGAACGGTGCGGCGATACGTCTTCTGTTCCGCGCCCTCGGGGCTGAGCTTTTGTTTAATTTCGGTGGAATCCACATCGAGGGACATTTTGTATTTGTCTTCACAGAGAAACCACTTAAAGCGGCGCGCGAGTGTCTGACGCAGACCAAGAGATTTGCCTGCGACAGCGCCGGCCGCGGCGTCCGTCGCAGACGTCTGAAGCGCGAAACTGAAAACGAGCCGATCTATGTTCAATGTTCAGCGGTTGGTCCGAGACTCGCAGTGGCAAAGGGGAAAGGGCAAAAACCAGCAGACTGGAAAAACGCTTCAGCCATTCCGACTACGTAGTGCTGCTAATGTCAACAAATACAAATTTTGACTTCGGACCTTAAGATTACATTTAAAACATATATATACCCGCAACGGGCTTAACACCGTTCCTTTGCGTTGGAGGTTGAAAATCACTTCAGACAACTGTGGTTGCGCTTTGACACATCTCATCGACTTGAACAGCAATTATTTCGCAACGCGTGGCGCCGCGGGCAACGACTAGTGCATGAATAAAATTAAATTTGATCCCCGAGTAATTGCAAAAGTGGCCGCTTCCTCATTACTTCACAATTAGAGAGACCCAGGGTCCGCCGACTGCAGCCGACCCCAACATCCTACCGGCTGCGTCTCTGGCGCGACGTGCAACTGGCGATGTGCCATCTCTTTCTGTGACCTGATATAAGCGATACGCACTGACGTCTGCCATGTTCGCTGGCTCGCTCGCTCTGTGAGTAAGTTCATTTAATTTAAATCAAAAGCATAGAGTTGACCAGAATGGGTACGTGGTCACGTAGCCCGTTTGAACTTTTGTTCACACGTATTTACTAACACGCGGAAATCTTCTTCGACACCAGCTTGAGGCAACCAGCTGAACGTTTATGGGAACGCGACTGATTTGTTGACTTGTCAACATTACAATGATTTAATCTTTATGAAAACACCACCGGGAGAAAGCATCACTAAATATATGGCGAAAACGGAAACGAGTAAACGGTTTTGTGTCAAGCCCAGACGGGTGCAATCCAGCTGGGACGTGTTTTAATTGTCAGGCGGACACGCCTGTTGCCAGACTTCGACGACCGGGTTTAGCTCCTCCCCGGGACAAGGTTCAACAGGAGCAGCCGCTATCACATTAAGCCACGGCACGCCCCGCCCAGCTGTTAACACGTTCCCTGCCGGAGCGAGTTTTGACCATTTTTCCAACTACGACAATTTGTCAATCCTTCGTGCAGAAATTGACAATGTCATCTAAATTTGTACGACGATTAAAGTTGTGTGTGATTATTTGAAACTTAAACACGAGGTCAAAACTTTGTCAAGTGAAGCTTCGTGGCAGGCGGCGGGTCGTTACGTGGTGCGCGTATCGCCGGTGGGTCCGATAAGCGCCGGTGGCCGTCCCTGCTTAGATCTGTGTGCGGTTGATAGTCTGGGGCGGCGTCGCCGTCGCCAATGGCAACGCTAAACACTCCCGTCAAGAGCACTTTGTAATTTTTTGTTTCGGCTTTTACCGTTATTTGTGTTGCGTTTTTTGTCGACCAGCTGCACGCCGCGGAGATGGCGCAGACGGGCGCGGAGGGGGCCGACGACTTCGGAGCGGCCATCGCGGTCGGCTCCGAGACCACGGAGGCGGAGCGGGAGTTCGAAAAGGTGCGGCGCCCTGGTCTGCGCGCGCTCGGGCTGCACTCGGGCCACGTGGCGGCGGCCGCTCTGATAACGCCGTTGATCACTTAGTAGCTCACCCTATTTGGGCCAGCCTGTGCGATTGTCACATTTAATTACACAAGGCGAGGCGCATGCGAACGGACCGAGCCGTTCGCCCCGCGCCCCGCGCTGGTGGCAGCGACGCACTATCGGCCCGGCGCGTCGATGTTTTGCTCCAAATTATCAAACAAAAAGGTAAATAATCGGAAGAGCAAGAGCGAATGGGATCTTTTTGGAACCAGGCGTCGGTCCGCGTAATATTAAATAACATGTACTATTTCACCTCCTATTAATGAAGAGTGCGGCCACACTTGTGCAATCGTGCCCACGTTGGCCGCGCCCGCTGCTCATGTGTGCGCGCGCAGGTGCTGGAGCTGCTGCGCGAGGCGGAGGGCATGAAGTACTACTCCGACGTGTACACCAAGCTGTACGACTCCTACTACAAGCTGAAGGCCGAGCGAGCCGAGCAGAACGATCAGATGAACGTGCTCAAGGTGAGCCGACGGAGCCCTTCGGCGGGGCGCACCCGCGGTTCCATTTAAAACGTCACTTGACCTCAACGTCACCGAGCACGCTGAGCGCGCCGCCCGCCCGCTGGTAAGTGATACGTCTGTCCGCAAGAAACTCTTTCAGTTTCGCACGCACACCAGAGACGTTAGCTAGGATATTAAACACGGCACCGAGAGCTCTCAAACTGGAAGATGGTAAAGTTCTCGTACTACTGCTGCGGAATGGCGAGAACAGTCACTGTGCCGGACGGGCGCGCGTGTCCGCCTGACGCAACTGGAGTGGCGGGCGTCGGTGCTCGCAAGTGAGACGCGCTGAGGTGTGCAGATGAAGCTGACCCGCTTCGACGACACCGTGTCGGACTACATCAACGAGCTGAGCGACGCGCAGCGCACCGTGGAGCACCTGCGGAACGAGATCGGTGAGTGGCAGGGGCGCTGACGCACCCGGGACACCCGAGTGCCTCGACAAACTTGAATGGCCCTGTGATGAAGGTAAATATTACGAGCAACATTAGAATATTCAGGGGATCTCTCGATACAAAAATAGAGAGATTTCCAGGAGTGGACAAAAATTACATGTTCGAAAACCGGGCTATACACGTTGTAGATTTGAGAGATGGTAAGGAATTATTCGAACGAAAGCGATTGTCTAATTCAGTTCACTAAAGAGATTTACGTATTGAAATTTCACTTTGTGTTTCACTTTATACGAACGTCTGCGCGTCGTCGTTCCGCAGAGAAGGCCAGGGCGCTGGCGGACGCGATGCACGCGCGCGAGCTGGCCAGCGTGGAGAGCCTGGAAACCATGAAGAAGACGGTCACCCGGCTGGAGAAGGAGCTGGACGCGCGGAAGCGCGCCGGCGACGACGACGCGTGAGTGCGCGCGTGCAAGCCTGCGCCGCGGGGCCTGCGATGGCCGCCTCGGAATAGTTCTTTGCGAATCTGGACCGCACTCGCGGCGAGCGGTTCGGCGCTTGTTTGGTGACGCGGGATAGGGCTCCAGACGGTGGGCAGATTTTCCGCTGCTAGCTCTCACCCCCGACGTAAATACGCCACTATACAGCCTTGCCGTGTCCCCGCAGTCACACGCGTGAGAGCCTGAAGTAATCTGAGCGAACACGCTCCACCATCCGCGGTTTGCGCACCGACATCAGATGATATCGAGATCGAGTATAAGTCAATGACCGATAAATAAAATAATACTTGTTCGTAATAATTGTTCCTGTCGTATGTCCTGCTCTTTTACAATATACGTTTCTCTCTACCTAAAGGACGACTTGATGAAGTACGTAAGTAGTCAGCCGCTTGGGTTTTTAAGCGACAGATAGTACAAATGGACCAATCACGAAAGGTTTAAACATATTTGAAAAAAAAAATCTAAACTCTCTATAAAGTTAATGAAATGACAATGAATGATCCTTAATTGCTTTTATTTCCCGTTATTTAGACCTAGTCCATTAGGCATCAGGACGAGCTCGTGTTGTTAGGACTAGACATCAATACGAAGCATTCGGAGTATGACGTTCGACAGAAATGAAATTAGCGATGGCATTTTAACCAGTGGCGCGACGTCGGCGGTGAAGGAGAAGGAGAAGTTCGAGAAGGAGAAGGCGCGCCTGCAAGGGGAGCTGGACGGCGTGCGGCTGCGGCTGGGCAACGCGCTCGCCTACGTGGCCGACCTGGAGGCCAAGGGCGCCTCGGACGAGGAGAAGATGGCTAAGCTGGACGAACAGCTCGAGGTGGGCCCTCACTCTGGCGGCCTACCGACCGGCGCTCGCAATTGTTTTCAGTCAAATCGCGCCATTGTTTGATAGCAATTCTATTTGTTCCATAAAACTAAAAATCTTCCGTGACGTGAAATAACATTAAAGATGTCATTTAATTAAGCACAAAGCCAAAGTCCTCGGACCGCAGGAGTGCGTAAAATAACTGCTAATTGACCATTCGCGTTTTACATCGCGCGGCGTACGGGCCGCGTCTGCGGTGCGGACAGATGTCTATTGTTCGCGTAAAATCGACGGCGGAAGCAAATGCGAGCGGCGGCGTCGTAAACAAGCCAATTGTAATAAACCGTACCTGGAAGCAGTTAATTGCCGCGCCGCGTTTTACATAAAGTCGCGATCAATGTAATGCATTCGCATGATGTAAGCGTTAGCATTTAATTGTGTCGATTTGTGCGCGTGCCGCGCCGTTGATCGACGTTACCTATACGTCATGAGGACACTCGCCGTTTAGAGAACCCAACGCTTAGAATAAGCAGATTGTTATTATGACCGGCCGA
>DWQX01005175.1:0-13498 GCA_018245475.1 Pharmacophagus antenor
ATGCAAGTGCGGCTGTAGTTAATAGTGTTATCGTCATCCAGAGCGAGCCCCTGACCTCCATCCGCTGCATCGAAGTGTATGTGTGTCGTCCTTTTTTTCTCGTTTTGTTGTATTATGAACAGCACATTCCGGGTCAAGGTTGTGTTTTGATGTCTTGAGGAAAACGACGCGGACGCTTTCTCGGCGCTCGCCTTGTGTTATCCATGTATACAATCCTATGTTTATTGTACACAAATTAATAATGAACAGGGTTTTTGTATGTAAATTTTGACGCTTTTTATATTACATTTTACGTAGTGGACTTTGGTCGAGGTTGACACGATAGAGTTTTAAATTAAAGACCGTAAAGAAACGACTCGATTCCTTCTCGAGCTTGCTGTATTATTTCTCTAGTGTAGAGTGTGTTAACAACGCAATGCACTCTGCTCATTAGGTCGAGCGGTCATCTCCGTTTATAAAGAATAAATATCATAGTAATTTAACACTAATTCTTTGGACTAAGGTTTTGATGAATAATTTAAAAAGTTATCATTGTTTCGCTTTATGTTCTTTAGAGTATTCGGTGTGTGTTAATTGTTTATTAATTTTGAAAACGTAATGAACAATTAAACTTGTTCAATGTTTATTATTGATATCAATTTGAGAAAGAAATTGTACTGTTCATACGAAGCATAATGTTGTAGAGGCGTTTCCCGTTCGGCCGTCGCCTAGTATGGGACCACTTTATTGTTTTGTATCGGGTCGCAATTAAGGTCTTCCGCTAGATTAGTGAGGCGGCGGGCCGGCCGCGACCGCGGTCACGTTATGTGGGTCAAGATAACAGGAGTGAACTCGCCACCTCTGCTTCGTCGCCCGACCCGCACGCCGCCCCTCGCCCCGCGCCCCGCTCTCCGCTCCACGCCACGCCGTTGCGGCCCCGGCTCACCCCCGTGGCTTTCTTTTATGTATCGTAACGTGGACACAACGCAAACACAAAATCGTCTATTCAAATAAATCTAAACAAAACCAATTGGTAGCTGTAAATCGAAAGGTTTAATAGGAATTTCCAACTGCATTACAACAATTTACATTAATCGAATTGAATGTATTATTAATCAAGCATCTATAATATGACTTTACAAGCACGCCACAAGTTCCACGTAAGCCAGATAGGCCTCGCGAAGTATATATCGTTTCTCCGTAATGGAGACAAAAATGGCAGACAGAGGGCCGAAGAGTTGCGGAACGTGACTGGGGCGCACTTTGTTTTGTAAACAAGAGAGCGGGCGGCGCGCAGCACTGCGGCTGTTGGCACCACGCCGCGCCCCACATTCGGGTGGCGTTTTAGGATTCATCTACACTGTCTACGTTATGGACTTGCCACTTTCTCTATAACTCTACCTACGGACAGACTACGACGTAACGTGACACGATACAAAACGTTTGATATTATCTTTAATTACATTGTTTCATAAGCAACAATTTTCCTTCAGTCGTATAATGAAATTTAAAATACTACACCATCCGACAGTTTACCTTGGCCCTTAATTTTGACCGTCAACTCACGGTAAACCAGTATAAACAATATATTATTAGTAACCTCATGTTCTCATGTTGTTACTTAGTGTTTTAAAAATAATTTCATACAGCTCCACGATTTTCGTATTATTAGTTTAGACGCGTCGCTTGATTGATAATTGAACGTCTCGTTTGTGATGTAAGACGGTCGGCCGGCGCGGAGTGATAGGCGCGCTTACGTCACGGTAACGTATCAATTTACACGTACGGCCTCAATAAGGCAATTGGCGAACATTTCAATTCCAAGTGACAATACAAAGCGAGCGGCGCGCACACTGGCCGTATTAACTAGACAGTCAACAGAGCGATTGCGCAACGCTCGAGGCGGGGAAGGGTCGGTGCGGTCGTGTCGGAAACTCGGTCGAATGCGGCGTCTGACTGAGAGGGCACGCGATTAAATTTAAAAACGCTTTCACTCGTACCACCACCGCCGCAACTCACTCCCCCCCCCTTCTCCCCCCTCCCTCCCCCAACTCACCTCTCGCGGCCTCCGAGTCGCAAGCTAGCGAACTCGTTTCGATCTGTTCCGAAGATTGCACCCGATGAATTCGTCGGCTCCATGTTTATTGTTTGTGGGTCGTTTTACGACACAGTAGGGGACGGTCTATTAAAACCGTAAGTTTTATGCCCCGCCTTAAGGACTGCATCCGCGGCATTATTCGAACTGGAGCGGCCGAGTAAGTAGGCCGTAACGAAGATTATGTTACCGAGCCGGAGAAAGTCTTCGCAAGTGAAAGAAGACGCTTCGACGAAATGTTCGGATCTCGATAATTCACCGGTAGAATTTGTTATCTACATCCATGCGTACATTTTATTCGCTCCGCACAAATCGTAAAATAATTTTGAATACTAAACTGATTCATTTACTATTATAATATCAAGTGTCAAATGACAACACCGTTTTTCTTTTATCCGTTACAAGTTAATACTAAAACCGGCAATGATTCAGTAGTCTATTCGCTACTCGTTCAACCGGGGGATTAGCGTTTTACTCCTCACACGTTTTCATCGCCTTATAATTTGCAAAGTGCTAATTGACTTTGTTACCCGTACGCCAATTACGAGCGGCGCGGACGTCGTGCAGCCGCACGCCGCTGCTCGCGACGGCACTTCAGTGACACGCTTAACTATTGGCGCATGCGATTGTTTTCATGTCATCTTGGAGGTTGGTCAGACTAGAGAAAAAAAGGCGACTCTCGATGGAACCACGCCGAAGCTACGCGGATATATTTTTTGTTTTACATATTTTTTTTACGTCGACGCTTGTTAAAATGTAACCTTTGAATCTGGACAAGTGTCCGTGTTTATAACTAAAAACAAGTCATTGCAATATTATAATTTTGCACAACAAGTTTTCCGTTTGAAATATCAAGAACGATTTTAATATTGCCTATAGAATTATTAAAATCGTGTATAACATGGCCTTATAAAATCTTTGAGCGTTATAATTAAATCTTGTTAACTAATTCTTTCATCAAACCGATTTAAATGAATCGATTTTTGTTTAACCAATCGGCATACAAAGGGTAATGTTATTAATTCACTTATAAAGTACTTTTGTGGTTAAACATGCACAAATTTAACACGGTGATTTTACGAGCACATAAAAAAAAATATTTCCTCGTGTCGTTTGAAGCTAGCGCCCAACCAGTGTAAGTGTACCGTCGTAGGCTTCAGGCGTAAACATAACAACATAGAGCGTGTGTGCACCGCCGTGCACCGCGGGCCTGAAGCCACGAGTGCTCGCATCCGCGGCGCACGCGTCCCGCCCCCACGTATTTCCTATTCATAAAAGCATCGCGTTTCCACTTTGAATCTGCATTGCGACGCTAACCGCGGCCCACTCCGCGTTCTTCGCGCGGCGCTCTTCTGCTCGCTTCACATCATCATCATCTGTCATTCATTCATTGTAGCGGTTCACTCTCCCCCCTTATTCGCGAAAGAGTAATGAAATAGATTTCTTAATGAGTTATTTTTTAACAATCTCTACGACTGTAAAAGAACATAAATAACACTGGAGTATTATGAGAAAAATTACAATAAACGAATAATTAATTTTAAAAACAAAGTAAGACGAGAACAACATTTTAAAAATAGGTTTTTATGCATAAACATTTCTGTATTACAATTATATTTATTAATTTGTATAGAACAATGTATTTAAATAATTATATCGGAATGTTCATTTACTAGAAGTAATCGGGAAATATTGTGATATACATTTGATGCATGCATCACTTAATGCTAAAATATTTAGTTGCATGGATCCTTCCACCGTATCGTACATAGGTTGTTCATGTTGGCAAATGATTAAGTAGAAACGTACACTTACTTAGCACGAACAATTGTGTATGTGAATGCTTTGTTAGGATTTTGCACCGGCTCGCAGGACGGTGCACACACGAGCGGAGCTATCATGAGTCAAATGACTGATTATCATCGGGTCGTTGGTATTTGCATCATTGTTTCATTCTATCGTTTTCTTTATGTACTCAATGTTCAGTGATAAATAACTGTTTCCCGTAAATATTTTTTACGTCTCCTATGTGGCGAGAGAATTGAACGAATAGCGCAACACGAAACGCACGAAGCGTCGGTCATTACGTCGCGAGAATGTTACGTAATCCCGCTAAAGAGATCTAGAAAACGTAGAAGAAAAAAAAACTAGGGCATATCGTCAAAAATTGTAGACGTACTCGCGCGGGGGGTTCGTTGACCGCGCCGCGCCGCCCTCCCGCCGCCCGCACCCCGCCCGGCGCCGGGGTGACAACCGCCGCGCCTACGGCGTCGCACTGCGTTTTTTCCGCATCCCTCACAACAAAGATTTTTTTTAGCCTTACATATAGCCATTATCTCGGAGCGTGCATGCTGCGGGGGCGATGCACGCTTTTTTACGACAGAAACTTCCCGACTCGCCTGTATGTAAATACACCGCGCACTTCGACGGGTTTATATATTGCAGTTGCGCTTGACGAAACTGTGTTCGTTGATATCTTTCTTTTTATTGCTTTCCATTTGCTGTGACCAATAAATACTTTTTGGAGGGCTGACGCTATATTTTTAAATGTTACAGCACGTATACGAAAGAGGGTGAATTGATCGAAACTACGTCTTTTTATTGTTAATGGGAAACATGGATTAAATTTCACATGATGTTAGGTGGCAATGAGGGGCCGTCGTAGATGTTGAAGCGTATTCGGTCAGAATATTTCTTTGTTGCGCAATGGTTTAGCAAGTTGCCTAGTAACGCGGTGGTCCAGGGGTCGATTCCCGGGTCACGGGAGTTTTGGAGTCTGGATTGTGGTAGGCTTTTTCGAACCCGTCTGGTGAGCTACCTCAATGTCAATCTGCCGCCATAATAGTTTTGCTGTGTTCCGGCATTTATACATGTGAGAGCCAGATGTATAATGGCCGAACACGCTTCACCGTCTACGGCCTCATTGCTACTTATCATCACATGAAATCAAGGTCAAGTGTTAACCCATTATCGATAAAAAAAAATAATATTCACATATTTTAATTATTGCGCGCTTGATTAGATCTCGCTTACGTGGCGAACAACGATTTGCATAAAACTAAACGGCACGATTCCGATCAATAGTGCGACGCCCTTCGCGTACCAATTGGACGCCGGAGTCTATATCTTGAAGGAGCCAGCTCGAACAAATCAAAACGAAGCGATCGCCCGACGCTCGGTCGGAGCTGGTGATCCTCTTGCATACACGCAGTTCAACGTTCGGTCGGAGCTGGTGATCCTCTTGCATACACGCAGTTCAACGTTCGGTCGGAGCTGGTGATCCTTGAGCATCCGCGCGGTTCAACGGCCGTCCGGCCGCGGCGACTGTTAATCTCGTCCGATTACGACACCGCGAAAGCGTGCAGCACAACGGGTCGAGCGGCGGCGTGCGGACAACGCGACCGCGACACTGCAATTGTCGGCGGCGACTCGTGTCTTATGTCGCCCGCGTTACGGTTTGCTTCTTATTCGCTCGGACTAGATATGGGTTTCTGTTAGATTTTCCAAAAAAAAAAAAAAACAGCTTTCACGGCGCAATTCTTTTTACATACGTTCTAAGTTACGGAATTTTAAAGTAGTTTCTTATTCTTTTTTTTTCTGTTTTGTTTCATTATTTTCATTTTCTGTGAAATATTATTCGATAGCGCGTGGGTGCTAATCAACGTTATACGCCAACTTTACATATGGATGAAAAAAAAGTATTTATATCAATTTATGTACGAGTCAAAATACACCGATTACTTAATTGTGACGTAGACATAGATTTATGAGATAACATTGAAAGATAGAACAAAATATCATTTACCACATAAACATATTACAAACTGTATTGCGAACAACAAGGTTATGCTTGTAGGTGAGTAAATATAAGTTTGCGCTTCGTGGCTAGCAAGTACCGGAGCGACGATTCGCGCGATGAATAAAACATCAAATGTTATTCGTTAAATAACCCGCTCTCGTCGCTAACAAACAATGTTTTAAATACACACCGCGTCTCACAAACGCTCACGCACATGAAGTAAATTATTTTTCGAACAACACTTCGGACGGCCTAGAGTATCAGCGTCCGCCGATCCGTAGGCGGCGAATAATCGGCGACTGTCGCGCGCGGGGCAATTTGTGAATGGATAAACAAATTAAATCGTGATATGGGCGGGCTTACGCTTTGCGGCGGCATCTATACACTCCACTATCATTGCTTGTAAGTATTAAGGGTTTGATGTTATTGTTTGTTATTGTATATTATTTAGTTGAATATAATGTTAATGATAAATAGCTATGACAAGATTCGCTTTCATTCGACAAAAGGAAAAGTGTAAGTACCACTATATAGATTTTAAGAGTGCCCCCCCTAAGTTTCTTGTTGCATGGTTCTTCTCGTGGCTGCCGACAGATTTGAAATAACCGTTTGGATCATTCGGCCATTCGAAAGTGTCTGCGAAGGCTCAAATGAATATCCCTTCGCGCGGTCGGAAGGCAGCTCTGCGGCGTCAACGCAATTCACGACGCAGGCCTTTGTTATGTTTCGTTACTACCGTGTGTGATAGGCAAGCGGCATTGGTTTTTATTAGCTGTTTGTTTTTTTTTTTTTATGAAATCGCAAAAGACACACTTTCACGAAGATATGTGTAAAAAACTTCAAATGGAATATACATTGAATTGGGACGAATGTAAAAATATATCATGTATAGATTATTAAATCGCGTATGTGTTAATTGTATGTGTGTTCGCGTGTCACCTTCAGCGGTGTGCTTATACAATAGGTGCATACGTATCCCGTGCTCGAGACCGATAGGCGGCGTCGTCGCGCGGGCCCGGCGCATTACAATTCAGCGTCACGGAGCTCGCAGCGAAGCCGGCTATACAGCGTCCGCGACGCTAACCAATACCTACTGCCCAGTGGCGGGCTACCACCGTGCAAGCATATAGTGCGGCGTTTGTACAATAGTGTACATGCTTAAAAAAATTGTTCATTCGCAAATTCTAAACACGGTCGTATAGATTGATTGATAAAAGTGAAGAGAAAGAAATCACGCCACGTATTAATTTTTGTTTAAGTATATGTGGATTGTCGTGCTCGGACTTGCCCTATACAGTTACGCCACTGTTACCTGCACCGATCAATACTCGATAATTTCAATACTACGTTTTGAAATCAAACTAGAAGGTACTTTCGATGTCTTAATCAGGCCTCGTTTATTCCTCATATATATCAAGTTTTAATTTTATTATTATTTTCTATTAAACGAATAAACATTGTTAAATTAATATATTAGTTTCTTAAATTCGGTACGAGTTTATACGAAGATTGAATCTTCACTCAAATAGCAGTGTACATTATTTCATAAAACAATGTTCCAATTTTCATTGTTAATACTCATACTTTCTACATATTGGAGGTGCAGTACAATGGACGGTTAAAAATAATAGATAGATGTAATTCATGATGACATCATAAAAGTTAAATTCTCAAACGTGTCCTTTCGATCTTCAGACCGTACTTTCGTGCACTGTCTCCGTACTTACACGTCGGTAAATGTTGCGATTTTTACTCTTATCTGAAGCATTTCAAGTCAGTTTAATAACAGTCTAAAATGTCTCCACTCGCGGTCCACATTCTTTATTTAAAAGATTCCTCGAGCCGAACGGACCGTTCAACGCGAGATCATTTAACTTTATAATAAGTTAGGTCACCGCCGCCAACATTATGCCAATAAGTTAAACTTATCCAAAAGTTACCTGCTCCTGTTCAGTGACACGGTGTTATCGCATTATTTAATCCTTTGATGCCATAGTTACGAATTATCTCAATTCCTCGGGGTCAGAGGTAATTGTTTTATCATTGTATCGCAGATATCTGTCGGTACGGATCGACGGCGTGGCCATGCGGGCGTCCCTATCGCGCGGGCCTCCCGCGCGCCGGGTGGGACAGAGTGAGCGATACGGAGCGATAAGTGTGCAGCGGTCGGATGCCGCCCACGGGAGAGAAGTAACGTGGTAGTCGGAAGAATATATTGCGGAGCGGGCCGTGGGCGGGAGTGGCGGCGCGATGCGAGCGGGGCCCGCTGCGGCGTTATGGCGTACGTGTAAGAAAAAATTATATGGCCAAACCCATTCGCTGTGTCTACATTATCGGCCACACAGTTTAGAACAGCGGAGTTTCATTTTATATCTTTACATGCGAAACTTTATTATTTATATAAGCGTGTACATATTAGTTACTGCGGTGTCGTCACGCCTTCAAGATGAAGACCCCCAATAGAATAAAGTTAAAAAAATATATATTGGCAACTCTTTCTAAAATAAAAGAATAACACTTTCGTGCACTTGTAACTGATGAATAATGTATGGATTTTCAAATTTGTATACAATGTGTATAATAATACGTTAAAATATCGGAACATACCAAATTGTACAAAAGTAGCTTTAATCGATTGTTTGGATGACTTATAACGCAAGATAGTAAATTAAACAATAATTTTTTTGTTACATAAATGTATTAAAGTAATATTATTACTAATCGTAAACAAAAAAAAAACCGGATTCGATTACGGCTTTAATAAATAAATAGAAAAATTTTAGTGACGCTACGAAATTATTAAAATTTAAAAATAACAATTTCATTACACAACCCATTACAACGATCAGGCTTTGTTGAAAAGTCTTGTAATGCTCCGACATAAGTTTTTCATTGCACTACATCGATTCCACTAGCGAATTAGCGGTGAGGAAAGAATCGTATACAAATTCGACCGGGTGGTTTGACAGCATGCTCTTTATGGGTACTGGTTTCTTCCTATTAACGGTGTACAGGTCGCGTAGTATTGGGTGGGCCGGTCTAACGCGTGCGATATATCAGCACAACCGGCTCAAGTTGAACAATCGTCAAAGAGGAAAAGGTCAATAATTGTTCATGCGCCGGTGAAGTGTGTTATTGGTAACCATTGGCCTGTTAAAAAAGTTCATGTAGGACGAATGTCGACGTAAACATGATTGCTGCCTTATAGTACATTTTAACTAGGTTTAACTTAACCTTTTTACATCAATTTCAAGTTTCTATGATATATCTCTTGGAAAAATTCTTTATTAAATATTTGAGGAATATAAGTGAAAATAAAAAAATAAATCTCTAACAGCGCAGCAAACCGGAAAAGAATTCTAAAGCCGAAAGTAAAATTGTCAGCGGGGTCGAGGTGAGCCCTAAGTAAACCTAGTGTTAAAGGTAACTACGATAAAAAGCCAGCGGTCCGCCCGAGTGCCGGGCTATCTCGGCCTACATCTGAGCGGCGCGCGGTCGCAGTGCGTGGAGGGTGGCGGTACTCCGCAAGGCTGCCCATTGTTTGTCCCACTCTGCGGCAAGCGGGAACACGCATCTAACACTGTACTATGCAACGTAATGCCCTTCTCTTCTTCAGTCCGGCATGTTTATTTAGATTTTAAGATTTAAGTAAAACATACCTATTCATATACGAAAGTTGCGTTTATGAACATGTAATATTTTTTTTCTCTAGTAAAGTGTCATCTGTTAGACACAACTTTTAACTATTAACTAATCTATATAATTTTAGCGATAAGTATGAAGAGTTGTATAATTTTTAATACGATTTTGCGTAATAACACATTGACTGTGTAAATAACTATATTAAATGTTGCATTCATCTGTTTATTTTTCAGTCAATGAAAATTTTTATTGTATTGCCATTGACCATAATTATAACGGGTAATGTTTTAATGTAAATTTGTTGAATATTGTATTAATCTACAATATATTAGAAATGGATGTCGTCAATACCAAAGCGTGTGTTGAATATAAATGCATTATTATATGTTCACAATAGGTGGTCGCTTCAACCAAAGTAACTGATAAGTGTACCTATCGAAAGTAATGTCCAAGTTGCAATAACTGTTTATATTGTCGCGTTACAGTTGAAATCTCAGCGTCGCGTGCTCACCGGCGTGCCTTATCTCGATTAGATCGATGATTTAGTCATTAGTTATAACATTTCGAACTATACGATTGGTATCTGTTTTTGATACCTTAACACACGTCGCGGCCAGTTCGCAGCTCATAAGCGAATATAAACACTGTCGTGTGTTGATAAAGACCATTTTCGCATACACAAAAGCAGGTCGTGCCTCCACAGAGTGGGTAATATGAAACGCGCAACCCATAATAATGATGAGGTTCGCGGAAGTAGACGCGCGGAGAGTCGGTGTCACGCGTCGTACTGCACGGGTCGCTTTGGGGTATTATATATCGACCTGGCTAATCTTTTTCTATACTAAACGTTGCGGTAACGTGTGAAAGAGATGGAGCGAAGGTTTTTTTGTGCTCCTCTATAATACACCCAACAAAAAATTTGTATATTTTACATGTTTCCCGAAATTAGGACCGTGTATATGGAGGACCAGTGCTCGCCCAAAATATTTTGTTTCTCATATATATATATCCACATTATATTATTTATGTCCAATAGCAGAATTAAAGTTGTTATAAATCGTTAAATATGCCATACAAGATCAGAGTAATAACCACCTGAGAGCAATCTTACAAGTAATGTTTAATAAACATATTAATGATAAACTAATATATATTCTACAGCTGCTCATATTTCAATTAAATACGGTTATCAAGCAATAAACATGAAAACTTATTTCTTACGCGGTATGGTATAATTTGTTTACTTAGCGTCGTTGAACTCTTATTAGGCGCCGCGTTAACTGTGCGCTTCCGTTGCTGCGGCCAGTTGCCGGACGATGTGTATCTGATAACTTGGTAACGTTTTGATAACGCACACGCGCGCACCGAAATATCGTATCAATTCCATATACATATACGTGTACGCACGTGTGTGTGTGTGTGTCAATAATACAATAATTATTTTTATTTATTTACGAAACGCCAACATTAGATCACAATGACGCATTGGAAATTGTGATGTTGGACGAGTAATAAAACACGTTCGTGACGTGCGATATTTTTTTTTTACTTAATCGAAATACCATATGGAACATAATGCAATACACGTTCACACCGCGCACCGCGAAGTAAAATTATGAAATAATCTGATTATAAATATATCTACATATTACGTGTATAACAACACATCACTGCGTATATCCGTAACTATTATTACATAACATTTTTTTACATCTTAATGTTTTTTTTTATTGTTTCAAAGTAAAGACGTACTCTAGATCTGGAATAAATAATAGTATTTCCTTATAGGTTCCCATTCTTACCCATATTGGATCATTTACGTAAAATATAACATAGCTGTTACATAGATTTTGATGGATGCATCTAAGGTACTGCCAATTTTATATATAAAAATATTTTTAATCATGCCCCTTTTTTAAGTCCTGGCCATTAAACCATTTAGTAAGCAATCGACTTTTGCGATATAACGTCTTAATGAAAATATGTGAAAATATTACTTAACACGTTCCACGTCACGTGTATAACACCTACATGGTACACACAGACGATTCCATTTAAAGCTCTGAAAACAAATCAATGACAAATTTCTTCCAATAAAATATATTCCATCAAATCCAATCTTATATATCTTTAGACAACAGTTTGACAGGGAACGTGTTAACAAAATCGAGATGTCGGTTTAATATTCCCAGACTAATGAAATGTCACTCGGATACACTAATTTTTAACTACCATACAAAATACTACGTTTGTGTTTCCCACTTTGACTACAAAATCCAGGTTCTTTTTCTGAACGCTTGTAATTTACATATTTATGTAACAAACAATAATAAATGCCGGCATATCCACTGGCCCATGATGACCTGCAAACAAAAATTCCAAAAGCGACAAAATGCATTCCATCTGACATATTTCCATTACTCTTATTTTTTAATAATCTTTTATACAAACACGTAAACAATTATTATGTCGTATTCATTGAAGTTCTTTTTAATAAATGAGACATTTATTCGTTGCGTCGATGCTTCAAGGCCCCACAATACAATTTCGTTCTCCGCCGCGTCGTCTCTTCATTTCTAACGTAGGTCTCGTGTCGCTTGCGTGCAAATAATGTCAGCGATGCGACACCGAAAGCTGTTTACAAACAATGTGACGTGGCGGTGCAACACGTACGTTATTGCCGCCATGAAACTCCCAATCTCTTCAAATGTTAAGTTTCCACAGTATGTAACATACCCAAGTTAATTCAATTGGCGTGATAATTGGCCGCTCACCTTGTCGCTATCGTTGCATCTCTTGTTACGGCAAATGAAAATTTATGGCAGTTGTGAAATCCAGCGAAATTAGTAAAGGTATCTCTCTTTTTTTATTTTGAAATACAACGAAATATTACCATAAACTTTAAGTTAATAATTTAAAAATGAATTCCATTTTCAGTTATCGTATACCGTGAAGGGACAATTGAGATTCTATATGGAGGTTTGTATTAAAAACTCATTACATTCATAAGGAGGACTCTCCTCTGATAGAAAGAAAAATTCAATCAAACTTCATTCATTATTAGACACGACGTCCCAAACGCAGTGCGTGCTGGTTGTGACGTCACGTCTCAAAAATGCAGCGGCGCCGCGCACCGGCGGGGGCGCACGCGCAGCGCAGCCGACTGTTTACCGCGACGTTACGCGACGTTGCCGCGCCTCCTCTCACTTTCGCGACCGACCCGCGCCCGCCCGCCGCCTGCCTCCCGCCGCTCTACCGCCTAGCGGTGCTCCGCTTTTTTTGGGAGCACTTTTCCCCTTCCCGGTCGTAAGCGCTCCACGGTACTCGACTATTGTTTGCGGTCAACTATTTAAGTAAATATATATGCAGTGTTTTTAAGGTCGTTGATATGTTGTATACTTTGATTATGGTTGAAATCAATAGATAGAGAACATTGCTTGTGGGGCTACCAACTTTAACGACGTAAACATTTTAAAATTCTTTGCATTTTTTTATTTTTGATTTTTTTTTAAATACAAGGGATGTGATATTTATTCTAACACTTTAATAATAATTTATAGTTTCTGTTTACTCTTGCCTTCAGTCAAATGCATCTGATTTTTATTTATTTAGTCTTAATATTGTTTGGTAAAAAAAGCATCGATTCTCTGTTTAACACGTTTCCTGCCAATCCGTTTTTGCTCAATTTGTCGCATAGGCCATTTCATATTTTATCTAAAGATTGTTGTATAAAATTGGTATTGGTGAAATATATTTTATATGATTAAATTTGTCATAAAATGTATATTGTTTTCAAAGCTTTAAATGAAAACCATTTATGGTACACGTGGCCTGGTGGTGAAGAAGCTCAATGTGTACCGTAAATGATATACGATAAGGAAGCGATTTCTAAAACGAAATCGCTGTAATGTTCGTCGGGTTTCTTAGCGAAACAGCATGTTGATAAAAGTTATTTAAGTAAAGCGGTATTGCTTGTATTATTT
>DWQX01005176.1:0-13497 GCA_018245475.1 Pharmacophagus antenor
ATATATATATATATATATATGTGATATAGGTCAATGGTTGTCACCCACCATTCCGTAATGTTAACATTTTATCGACCGGTAGCCAATTTTTAGGCTTTTCGTCGTCGCCGCTCATCCACATTTAGCCAGTTATTCTCTCTTTTGTAGCTGATGCCTATTGAGAGACAATCTTTTAGACGATTATTCAGTTCTTTAACTCTACACATTCATTTTAAATGAAAAAAAAACTTGTGTGTTAAAGAGTTTATCCAGAAAAACACAACAAGATGAGAGAATTTCTTTATCGTCACCTGCCGGTAATGTGTTAAGAAGTGATACACTTTACGAGAGTTAAGCGAATACGCTTAAATAGATGGTTACTGAGCTAGTAAGCTTAATAAACATCTATTTACTACTTCTTTCGCTTTTTGTGTTTTTCCTGTGTTTAATTTATATTAACACGTTCCACGCCACATCGGGCGCTTACGCCCCACGCTGAAGTTTCCTTTGAAAAACTTTTAACACGTGTTTTCTTCAGTAATAACTTTGAGTTAAAAATGATTACATAAAACTTTAATCACTATCAAATAAGTATGTTAAATTGTCATTTACTGAATGAAGTATTGAAAAATTGTTTCCGTATATACCTCACAAACCGGCAAGGGAAAAATCTTTCATAAACACGCTGGCACGGTATGGTACGTGTAAATAATATCAAGATTTCCCGTTACCCATAAAATAAGTATCTTTTAATATCAGCCTACAAAACGATTTGATTTAATATCAAATATAACAATTAAATATTTACTAAAACTCTCTGCTTGTCTTACTAGCAAATGCCCTGTCTCAACTTTGAAGATCATTAAAAAAGACATTCGTGATAAGTATGTAAACTAAGTCACTTAACAGTATTAAACATGACTTCCATAGAAATGGGAAGAATTGTTGAACAAGTGAACCCAAGTCATGACTCTCTTAGTGAGTTAGCACCCCAGTTTGTATAAATAGGAGCCCTAACAAGCCATGTACACTTTAATGATCTACTGGTACAATATCAAGATGTATTTAATTGGTTTCTTTACGTCGCAAAAGTAGCTACGTTCGCTGGCGTTTGACTTGCGGAATATACATTGTTATTTATATTCTTCGTATTAAAATTCTTTCTAGATGTTTCTATTAAAATCAGAAGAGATTTTTTTTAAACATTATCAAAATAAAATTTACAAATCCTCGATAGAGAATAAATTATTTTGGTGAGTAAAAGAGATGTTCTTCAATGATCGCAAGTTAGAGAAGAGTCCGAGAATGTTGAGATAATTGTTTACAAGTAAGATAAATGTATGAAATTACCTTTCAGACTAAAGATACAAAATTAAAATAATATCATTCAGTAAGATACACATAATGTATTGTTGTGTCTATCTATCTTTTACATATCTTTTTGTACATTAATATATATCGGTTACATATTTATATAAAACACTTTTTCGCTTTACTAATTAAAAAACACGATGTCTTCTTGATTTTAACTGAGATTTGTTGGCAATGCATTTGTTTACATTATTCAGACTAGCGAATGATCTTTAAGTAAAGAACTATTTGAGACGTATCTTTTATTATTTAAATTAAAAAGATAAAAGCCACATCCAGTATTTCATGTTTCGTTGTATTGAGTCGGAGATTGAGTGGCCAGTATCTATAGATTGTCGCGACGTGGGGGGCTGGCCTTGTGCTCTATCGTTACAATATTCTTTACTTATACCAACTGCTATACCTCAGCAGTACCAATAAATCTAATAATAATTTTCCTACAAAAAAACAAACAATCGTTAAGAACTAAAATGAAAGAACTACTGCCTACTTCTGGTTTAAAATAGGTGATCATCATTGTAGGGTACATGGAGAAATTCTATATAAAATTATAAAAATGAGTTATTAGGTATGTAATAAAATCTTTGCATGTTTTATACTTATATTTTCATGTTAAAATATCTAACTATTCTATGCCACTAATAGGTATACAAAGACTGCTATCATCAACAGTATTATTTTCACTGTGGAATTCTTTAATTAAAAAATTTAAGTTTCTTTTTCTAATAAATAAATTGTCTAACACATATTCATTATAACCAAAACAACTCTTTTAACTCGCTGAAAAACCAACCGTTTGATACATTAAAAACGTATATGTATAAACAGGTTCTATAAAAAGATAAGGTATTTTGTTTTGTTTACAACAATACCCTTCATGAGAGCAGGCAGCTTAAAAAGAAGGTCACAAAAAGGTATAAAAAACGCACTATATAGTTATTCGCCTTTTTCCAAGCGCCGCGGTGAACATGGCAGACTTGTCGTTTCGCGAGACGATAAATAAAAATAGCGGCAATGGCATATTACCTTATAAGCGCGAGCGGTGTCTTGTCGCTTCGTTTCGGACTTAAATCAGCTGCCAATGCACTTGTGGCAAATGTCGATTATGCAAACGTCGATTCCTTTCAACCAAACATCGGCCTTTCGATTCATAGGCTCTTTTTATTTTCTCAGCAATGGGCAAACACTTCATCTCAATTGAATCTGATGATTAAGGGACAATGAAGTCGTAAATGGTGAATCGTGATTGCCTAAAATATTTCCTGCTCTCACAGGTGTGACTGCTGGAACAGAGTAATGTAATGGTGGCAGATTGTCATTCTGGATAGTCTCAGATGAGTTCGAAAAAAACATTACGGGTTCGGGAACTGAACTCGGGACTTTCGTGTCACAGGCAGTAAACCACTGCGCTACGGAGGCAGACAAGGTGGAGGTTCAATTGATTCTTTTACAGGAATTCAAACTTCATTCGAAATTCGCATTAAATAAATTTATCTTGTTATAAATAAATTCGTTAAAAATGTCTTATACGGTTACATTAGTTTAAATGCGAATTGTATTATATTTGAATTTTCTGACTAAACTGTTTGTAAAATTGTCTTTAGCCGACATGTTTTATTTTTACACTCCTAAACTCTTCAACATTTCGAGTGGGTAATAAAATTCAATGACTGACTAAATAAACAACCTAACTAATAATAATAACTCTAATATTTATTCTTTTCATTTTATAACCCTACAATAGCCTCCCAAATCACACCTACAACAGCAAGATAAGCACGTCTCACCTTGGAAGCTACTTGAGAAATTCCAATCCTAAACAAACATTTTATTATTCAGCAGCATTATGTTCTAGACTGCAAATTTTATTTTCACACAAACACTTTTTTTACAAAGCCTCCTTTTTTTCTTTCGCCATATTCTTATCGTAAGGTCAACATAAGATGTTGAGAAATAAAATTTCTTTATTCTAAGCGTATTCTTAAAAGAATGTCACATAAATTGGTAACACAATCTAGAATACGAGTCAGCTATACGGCACACTGCAAATAGATGGATTCACTTAATCAGCTTTTCCATACAACGAAAAGAAATTTTGTTCTTATTACAAAAGCAAACAAGCATTAATTGTAGATATAACATATACAACGGAATATCCTAATAACTGTTATCGTCGCGACTCTGTGATGTCTCTGGTTTGATACCGAGCACACATTAGTGGATGTTTTCTACGAAACCGCCTTAATGTAAGTCTGCCAGTACAACTAAGATATTATACTCAATTAACGCCAAGCTTAATTGAAGTACAGTCGTAGTTCATGGCAATTAAGAAATATCTTTTATTAATATGTAAAACATTAGCTGCAACGAACTATTGATTATCCAACTTTTGAGGTATCAAATCTTAATTTATATAAGAAACTATAATGAAAATTTGGAAACACAATAAAATAATATGACTATATTATTTACAATGTCATTTTACAATTAAAATCAACTCTACTAACTAAACTATTTATATTAGTATCATATTATAATCTGGAGTTTACAGAGTTTTATAAATAAACGTTTGTAACAGTGCTCCGTATCCCACAGTACAAATAATCATTCGAATGTCTGTTAGTAGATGGGTGTACGCTGTAATAGCTTGTGTGAAATGTTTACAATCTGACTACAATCAAGCCGTGAGCTTATTTCGTCCATCTTCCGCTTGATTCCAGTTACGCTACAGATTTGGCCCTCGTACAAAATGCAAACAAAAGAGATTAGTTTCGGGATTGCGATGCGGGACGTAGCGTACATGCGTTATACCGTTTAATGAAGTCTGCACGGAGGTCGGTGTGCCAACACATTGCCAAGGTTAAATTAATCCACCGCACTTTTGATTTGCTAATTTACGGTTTGCCCGTAAAATCTTGATTATCATACACAACGTTTTACCACATTTGAGTTCAAAGAAACGAGGGTGTGTATGTATTATAAAAAAGGTTTTAAAACAACGAACAACGAAAAATACACATTTTTCATCACAGGTAGTTTTGCTTTAATGAAATTTAATTCCAAATACAGCATGCTTATTATAAGGAATATGAATAAAGTACGAAATGATCAGATTGCTAGGACACGGGATACGTCAAGCCCTAAAGTTTAGCATACCCTTTTTTAGCAATATGATGTACTAAAATTAATAAATCATAATTACTACAGACTTTATACACAATCATAAGAGTAAAAAAATGAGAAATAATGATATGTATTAATATTTTTTGGTCTACCTTGCCCTGTACTTTCCTCATTGTATTGTGTTATTAATAAAAACAAACGAAATAAAGTTATCATGTGACAGTTGTGCAAAATCAAACTTTTGTTCTTTCGCGCTGTTGCCTTGTAATGTGGAGGTCCCGGGTTCGACTCCCCGATCACCGGTATAGTGGAATCTGGATGGTTTTTCGAAGCCGGCTAGCTGCCACTCTCAATGTCAATTTGCCGTCATAACAGCATTGCTGTATTCCGGCAGTCATGCATGTTAAAGCCAAAAGTGTTCTGAGCAAACATGTTTCAACATCTAAGGCCTCGTTGACACAGCATCTGGTGAAATTGAGGTTAAGTTTTACCCTATAACCGATAAATTAAACATCCGTGAATTAATAATATTCCTCTTTTACCGATTTTATCATTTTAAATAAGCACCGGGCCGTCGTATTGCGGAAACGGCTGAGCTTCAAACGATAACAAATACCGTTTTGGGCAATAAAATGTTTTATTTATAAATATTTAGTAAACGATTAATTAATGTATTCCAAACTAAACGTGAAATCTCCTATTTTCTGGTTATGAATTCATTTGCACTGCTCATTTTATAACCTTAATGAGACACTTAATTCATACAAATTAATATTTATTTACAACTGTATTATAATAGTAAAAGTGTTTGAGTTAAACGTAATAGATGACTTCCATATCACGTTTTGCGATACTCTGGAGATGTGTATAAAGCATTTCCCGTAAATCTTGCGACGAGTTGTCTTTCAGAGATCCCCATCAATATCACTTACGGTATGCAAATGAACAGGTTGAATAATATTTTTCCGTTATAAAATCGAAATGTACTATTGTGTACACGCAAAGATAAGCCGTCAGCCAATTACATACGGCACCCAAAATGTTTTGTTTATGTTTACACAGAGTCATTAATCTTAATTATGATAAACGAATTCGGATCACTTTCTAATTTATAACCGACCCAGTTATCTATCGTCGAACAAATTGAGGGACAATACCACTCATCAATCAAAGCAAGGATCTCTACTCAAAAGTACATTAACGATTGTTTGAACAAGATCAAGCTACTTTCTACAAAACAGGTGTCCCGAGCAATTGCAACTAACTGGAAAGTTAAGTATAATGGTATGTATTAAACTGTCAAGAATTTATTTCGGAAACATCATTTAAATCTATTTACGAACAATGTATGGGTAGACAATATTCTAAAGTGAAAGTCGTTAGCAAGGAATGATTTACATAATTATCTAAATAAACCACTCTGAACAAAACTATATCAGATTGTTAGCGAGAAATGACGGAATATGGGCGGATGTAGGCTTGATACGGGGCTGACACGGTGACGCCGTAATAATACGTAGTTTGATGGCTGGTTATAGAACAAAAACGTCGTAGGTTCTGCTTCGCTTGTGCCGTCCCCTTCGCCGTTGTCTACGCCTATTGCACCGGTTGTATTTGTGGTAGTACTAAATACATCCCAATATATTCTCAGACGAGTGATTCCGGCTTTATTACACCTACAATGCTGGCTACTAATGAGTATGGGCGCATACAGAGGTGGAGATAAGCAAAGTGTATCTAATTATTACAGACAGTAATTATCGGCTTAGTGTAAGCCAATATACTATCAAACAATATAGACTCGATTATTAAAGAACGAATGGAATTGATTGAATAATATAAAATATTATTTAATCGATTTATGTGTGTTAATAATAACAATAATAGAAATATATATAGTATAATAGAAAATAATAAGCAATCAATTTTCTTTAGTTTGTAATAATTAGATGTTGTGGAATTTATTAAATATTTATCTTTAATGCAACCAAAATATATTAAATTCTAAATAACAATTTTAACATATTACATTTGAAAAAAAATTAAACATCAAAATTATCTGTTTCTGCTGTTATCTATAACCGTAGTATAAAGTATTTGTCATATTTGTTACAGGAGAAGTAAATTGTAATGTATTTTTAAACTAAGATAAAACTCTTATTAAGTAATTTACATTCAAGGGATTCTTAATGGCGTTGGATTAAAGACGAAGAAAATTTAACTTCTTAGTACGTTAATCTAGAAGCAGGTAACTTTTTAATACTTTTAACGAAATTGACATATTTTCCTTTGAAGGCATTCTAATGAAATAACCGGAGAGCTGAGGGTCAAGTCTAGAATTTTTATAAGCGCTTTAAAATTCAGTAGGAAAGAGAACTTTGCAGTTTGAAGAGCGAAATTACTTTACAATGCTATGCTGTCTTGGAGGCATCTGACTTAATTTAATAATAAAACATCCTTTGAAGTAAGTAACGCTTTGCGCCTAAAACAAAAGGTAAAGCCTTTTACGACTGCCTTCGAAGACGTTCGGTAATTAACAAGTCTCAGATTTATTACGCATTGAATTAGCTTTCAACGTTTCATATCATAATCTGAAAGCGTTTTATTGTCTCGGCAACGACAGACGGAATTCTTCCACTAAGACGGTAATTAATTACACGTAACACGGCTTAACGACGATTTGAAGGAACTCCCGCGAGACTGCTTTGTAACAAAGATGAGAATTAGACAAGAAATTGATTTCTATTGTTCTTTTGTATTTGATTTTCGGCAACGCTTTCGAACAAAAGATGGCTATGTTAATACGAAAAATTATTACTTTGTCTAAGATAATCATGATAATTTTTTAATGTTATTTCACATAATTTTTTTTTCTATACAAGACTTGTAATTTTGTGGTTGTTTACTTCTAATATTACGTATTTATTACATCAATTATTTTCCGTTTTAGTAAAAATGGAAATGTGACGAAGTAATTAAAATTTTAGTGTACTTGACAATTTTATTGTGTATTGTACGCAATAGGTCGTTGGCAGTGCTTCATTGTTGGGATTCCTGTTCCACAGTCGTGCTCGGTAATTACTCCAGTGTCAAAATGTACTATTCCCGAAACTCGAGAGAATTGTCGCCTATAAAAGTCACGTGCCCGCTCCTGGCTTGCTGTGACTATAACAGTTTAAGAAAGCCAAATATGTATATGCACAATTTCGTCAACTTTTCTTCATATAAATATTTCTTAATAATTAAAAATTATTTATGTCTCAATATTTACTCCTTTATATTAGTGAATGCATTTAAACGTTTGTTTTATTTCTATTGCATATTTAGAAGTTTCACTTTCTCTTATTAAACAAGTTCACTGATAATTCAAAACTCACTCCGTACTACTCACCCGCAGGCTTCAAGGACATCGTTACACAATTGTTGTAAAGGGAGTAAAAAAGGAAGGTCATAGGAGTTAGTCATAGTTTTCACGAAATCATTACTTTTAATTTGATAACTTGAATTTACGCGTCTCAGTAATTTTATTATTGCCTTTCAGATTACATAAAATATTGACAGCATAAAGAAAATTATGAAATGTTTAAATCTATTTTATAATAGAGTATTGAAATGCACATCACGTTGATGGATACCGGGAATTTATAGTTAGAAGACTTATGACTTACTTATGCTTTGAATACATGCTGCATAGAGCGCCTCAAGGCGCATCATTATGCATAAAATTAACAAACATGCCAAGTCTTATGCAAATATAACCTAAATAATATATAACGTAATCCGTAACTTGACTGCTTCCATGGTACAGTAGTTTACTGTATGCCTTGTAACAAGTAAATCCCGGGCTTCATTTCATGGCCACATTTGTAGTGGAGTCTGATAGGAGTGGTAGGATTTTTTCGAATCCCCCCTGACTAACTACCACCTTCAATATCAACCTGCTGCTTACCGAATGACCTTCATGTTGTCACAACTTTTAATAATCAGTGTATTGCAGGCGAACATACTTTACCATATGCAACCTCATCGTAACATTGCCGCATACTAAATAATTAAAAAAAAATCATTAATATTTCAGTAATAGCATCTTTATTGAAGTACCTTAATTAACTTTCACCTTCAACGTACCCACGATATCAGATATGGTTTTTTGGAATGTTGTTTTCATCACAATTAAGACAACTACTCCTGATTAACAGTAATCATAGGTCCACTCCGGCAGGCGGACCTGAATGATCGGCTCTTTTAAATGTTTAAAAATATATTACATTTAATAAAAGCTAATTAAGGGTCCGTTTCAAAACATTTACTTGGTCCCTGTTCCGTTCTCAGTTTACAAATTGCCGTCGTATTCAAGCCGGCATTGATCTCGGGCTCGTTAATAACGGACTAATGGCTACCCAATAAAGTTTAAAAGCGGTCCTATATGATGACGTCTTATTAGTTATTTTTAAATGTGAAAATTGTTACGTTACGAGGTTTGCGCACCATCTGCCTAGCAATAAAGTGGTACCTCGAACCAAATTATACGATAAGCGGCTTGTTAAATTTTGGACGATCTTTGTAACTGTTTTAAGCGTAGCGTGGGCTTCAAAGTTTGTAAGTCGCATTTAATTTCTTTTAATTAAATTATTTTTTCTTGTTATAGAAACTCTATGGCCAAGTCGACTAATGAATACCCTGATCCTTAAAACAGATCTCTAATTACTTTTATGATTGTTTACTGTAAACTCTGCCCTTAGTGACTTTTCTATAATGAATGCTCATTATATTTATAACAATATCTTTTGTTATGTTACATAAGCGAAGCTCAAACAAACTAATAATGTTATACTATACGAAGAGCCTTATATTTATTATTTACATTTAATATATTTGCTTTTTGCACTTACAAGTTTATCCCAATTTGCAAGAATAAATATCCATTATAAAAATAAATTCTCTGTCTTCGTTCTATTAAAATAAAGACCCAACAGGCACCACTGGAGACCAATTAGGGATTTTATGTTCAGAATGCATTGTTAAACAATAAATCCTACAATAGCAGTCGGCACTATGCCCTATTAATTACGAATCACTTTTTGAAGTCGACGTCAGTGAAGTAGCGAGCCGTAAAATGCTAATTAGCTAAGTTAAATTAAGTAGATTACATTTACTACATTAAACAGCAATTTGGAGACAATTCGTATATTATAAATTACTTTACGATTACACTCAGAATACTGTTTTTTAGAAAAAGTAATGAAACATTATTCTGTTTAAATGTTCTTAAATAATTGACGAATGCATTTAAAATAAATAATTGTAAATTACACCCGCACAAATTAAAAAACGCACTCTGTAATTATTAAACTATTCTTGAAAGGTAAGATATGCTTATATCTCTATGCCACCTCAAGGTATTCATTTTGTAACTTCTAAAAATAAAGATAGAGAGCTACATCAAAGTTTATGCAATCTAAAAGTGGAAAATCTGTCGGTTCTAATGTTGTAGGCGCTAGTAATAAATCATTTAGCATATTATTTATGAAAACATTTAGCACGACCGGCTTCTATTGTGGCACCATTTATAATTCAAACGCGGTGTCAGAATGTTCCCATACCTCACCAAAAGCACGCCTTTGCCCGAGCATAGAGTATAATATCGTCCTCTCTGTACTAGATTTATAGCTATTTCATGAACTTTATTTACTTTTATAGATGCTTGATGCCGTAGAAGTGTAGGCTATAAATAACGCTGCGAGAAGATCGGGACACACTTGCCTATAGTGTAGTGAATAACATTTTCTTCTTATTATGTTTCAGATATAAATTAAGGAGATTTATTAGGTCCTCTTTCGATAACATTCTACAGCTACCTATTTTTCTATAGAGACACTATTAAAAGAGCAATTATTCCTTTTGATGGTATGTGATATGCTTACCATCATGGCAATGTACTATCTAGGATTTCATTGTCATTTAACATCGGGTAAAATTTAGGTTAAATTTGCTCATTTGCGTTCAAAATATAAACCTCACTGAATTTCTTTTCATTTCTCTTTAGTGGAAGAGGCGTCAAGTTGACGTAGATAAATTTATAACGATATATTGGAGATGTTCTCGACTATCATAGGTGTACAACGAGCTCCAATTTATATTTTTTTTCTTCGCATCGCATATTGTACTTAATTAAACCGGCTGTACTAATTTATGCATTAGTACTCGAAATATTTAATTTTTGTATACATTTTTATAAGTTAATTAAAACATTATTTACAAAATTTATTAGGATTTAGCTATTATCGATGTAGTTTGATCTAAATTAATTCAAACTTGTGCAATTTAAGCACGTAAACTACTACGATACCATATTAAAAGTGGAATGACATTGACGAATGTAAAAAACACTTAAGGCCTAAAAATTTTACTTTGTAAAACCCACAAAAGGACTTAAAATAATTTTCGTATGTTTATAAAGTTGCTTCGGCAAACGCTTACAATGTCCGTAATATAATAACAACAATAAACTTTACGTTGATAACTATTGTAAAGCAGCTGTTTTACTCTTGATCGTTAATCCTTTATGGAGTAAATTATCCTGTTCAAGTTCGATCGATAAGGGGTCGATTAAAATAATTATTTCACACTTCCTGGCGGCACCAAAAATCACACCTTTACAACACAAATTAAGAGTCTCGTTCAACTCAGTGCGGCTTCACCGCGCAATGGAATGACTAACAGCCGCTAACAAGGTATCATTATAAGGATGTCGACCTCAATGTTTCATGTATCGATATTTTTTGCTTATTTCACCTAAAAAGAAAAGATTTTAGGTATATGTAATTTTTATTTCAATTGTTAATAAATTATTTTAATCCGATTGCTTCAAAAACCAATTTTCTAAACTGTTGTTGAAAAGTGTATATTTAGGAATAAAACAGTATAATTGTTTCACGTTCTAAACTTTCTTTTCATAGGAAGAGATTTCACTTTCACTCTCTTTTGATTGAGACGTTAATGTTATATTTTATAAATCATTAATTAGCTTTTACTCCTTAATTGTATTCTTATACACCTTTATTAAAGTGGATATCACACACTTAAAATGAGATGAAATTGTTGTTAAGCACCAAAAGTTTTATATACATTTTATATAACATCACAAACATTTTACAAAACCTTAAATAATTCTTTAATATTTCTTTGATGTTACAGTCCGGCCCAATATTTGGTACTAAGAAATATCGATAAATTGAATATGAAACAGAATACACTTGTATTATCACTAGCGATGTTTGAGCAGGTGGTGAAACACACAGACAAAACTCCGGTTCATATCATTATACTGTCTTGTTATCGACTCCGGTGCATCCTAACCAAAGCGCTTTATAAATTCTAGAGATGTAATTACTTAGTACGCCTAATTGAGTTTTGCTTTTTGTATGTGACCAGTATAATGTTATTTGTCCATATAATGTTAAAGTTTTTGGACGCTGTTAATAAAGATAATGTTTTCAACATAATTTATATTCATTCGATCATAATAAAGATTGTCAAATGCAGTCTAAGCCGCCAGTCCTAGAGATATGAAATATTGAGGGCGTGTTCTTTGTTATATGTTATTATATTATATTATCCACTAAAGGCTATCACACTTTTTTGTCTTTTTATTTTTCGAGTCGTTGAACTCAAAAAGCTGACCGGTGACGGCTAGTATATTGCCGTAGATAAGCTCTTCACTACATTTAAGACGTCAGTAGATGGCGTTGCATCTTCACAACACTATTTAATTTTACTTTACCACGAAAATTGATTTATCGTCATCTTTTTCAAGATTAATAGAGATATAATAACTATTATTATATTATTGACTTGACGAAGTGCCACTGCGGGAAAAAGCAGGTTTGTTATTTTTATATTTGTGCATCTTTTCACAAGCAAATACTTAAGAATTAAAGACATTTTAAATAAATACTTATTTTTGTTTTATTTTATTTATAGCTAACAGATGCTAACAGTGCAATAGCATAAGGAGTTGAACTGATACTTTATGAAGAACGAAATGCTTTGTTAATTCTAAAAAAATTATAATATTAAGTTTTTATCAACAGAGGCTGCGGTGTATATTATAAGGCCAGCAATACCTAGTATTTAAGAGCTAACACAACTCTCTCTGATTATGGTAATCCGACAAATCAAAGTTGCAGTCGATTAATTTAGAATAGTATTTAAAAAATACTTCTCCGTATAACAAATGCAATGTAAGCTGTTAATTGTAGCGTTTATTTATCATAAGCTCAAACTGATTGATAGCGTTAACTCTCAATTCAACTTAAATGTGAGAGTAGTCGAGGTTTCGTTGTGATGGACTCATCAAAACCGAACTTCGGACATTATCACATTAGTGCGGTCAGTCGATAATTAACCACTGCTTCTATGGGCGTTCACATATACATCATTTATGTTTAAGATGTTACACGGAATTAGTGAACGCGTATAGGTCGAGTTAATCGCCCTGGCGTCTTAATTTTAGTGATCTGTTATTCGTAATAGACGTTCGTGGGAGCATTTCACTGTATACATTTTTATATCACTTTAGTCTTTTAAATATTGATGGATTTCATACATATATCTTTATTTTAATAGTTAAATTTTATTTTTCAAATGTTAAGCCAATTATTGTAACTTTTGTGGCACAGTGTTTTACCGCGTAACATCAGTGCTGGGTTCTGGCATTTATAGATGTGTAAGCCAGAATATTCTGGGCAAGCATGCTTCACCATCTACGGCCTCATTATCACTTAACATTATGTGAAATTGACGTCGTAATAGGTAATTTGTGAAAAAATTAACTGTGTCAATCTTTATTAATTATGTGTTTATAGGTAAATGTAAAATGTAAACATGTTTTATGACAATATCGAAAAGTATCATCTATAATGATATATATAGTGAATAAAGTAGAAACTATATATAATAGTAATACATTTTGGAATAATTATATCAGTGTGTATATATATATACACACACACATATATATAT
>DWQX01005177.1:0-13495 GCA_018245475.1 Pharmacophagus antenor
TGTTATTTTTTTTTATTTTACTCGAACATATAGGTCAAATTTTTTCACAGTACAGATTTAAATCGACCTGTATATAGTACGAACGCACTTAACCGGTTAAAGATTTTACTTAACATATTCTGTTATCGATCCGTGACTCGAGGGGACAAGAGACTCGTCTTAAACATTTGAAGGTATTCTTACATATGTATAAAATTGAATTTCTGTGTAAAATGTTAATAAATTAAAATGTGATATCAAATACGCGCGGGCCTATTGTTAACTATACCCAAATCTTTTTTATTTGTTCAAATTTCGTAGTTCACAGCGAGTTCAAATGGTAGTACTATAGAATTAACACCCCAATAATTAAGTGAATAAACAGATAGCAACAGTCACTAGTTTCTAAATAGTTATTTGGGACTCTTTATCGACTCTGCATCGAACACTAGGTGTCAGGCGTCCCCTTGTTTAAGCATGATAGTTCTTTTTTTTGTCCTAGCGTTTCCCGGCCTAGTACCAGGGTCCGCTTTCGTAATTTTCTTTGCCCGATCTTCGTTATTTCCCTTGTGCTTCTTTTATTTATTTTTTATATTAAGCCCATCCATTATGTGTTCCAAATGTTGAGTTTATATATTCAGGGAATAAAAAGTTCCATAGAAATTTCAACCTTCCTGTCACTTGTTAGGGGTGAAATTACGATAAACTCTTTCTTTTCACATGACAAAAATCACAGTCCTAAATAACAAGTATCTAGAACCAGCGATTTAGGCTGTGCGTAATATATAGAAGGAATTTTAAGAAACGGAAGGAATTCCTAGAGTTGATTAATTATGATTTCAATGCACGATGTTTTTATTGTTGATATATTATATTTCCATTGAATGGATAATATTTACATGTGAGATTGCATAATATCTCGTTGCGTCTAGACGCGACCGAGACGCGGCCGCTGTGAACCGGTTGGTCTGTTCGTGAGTCATAATGACTAGAGTTGGTCATGTCAATGTTGCATATTTGATTAGCTGGAATTTAAATCTGCCATATCAACCGCTTGTATTATGTGATCGCCTACAGTCGCACAGATTGTACAGCTCCTATTTAACACTAAGTACGGACATATTTTCGCGGTTACCTTTTCGAGGCCCTAATCATTTCATACATCTATTCATATATTTCTTTTTTTTTTAGAAAAAGAAATATACAGCAATGTCGCCGTGAAGGACGAAGAAGAATATAAAAATTCGTACACACGTTAGTGTTGTGAAATATTTAATAAAAATGTTGAGTGAAAATGACGCGGCCGGTAAATATGGTGTTAATATAGAGAATTTGAGTTTAAATTCGAAAATACGCAACCCACGGGTGCGACGACACGTGCGTGTTACGAGGCAATGAACTCCTTTACTAATCGATTGAAGATTGTTTCTAATACAATATGATCAAAAATATAACATAATCAATACGTGAAAATCAACAATAAAAAAAAACAGGTTGTGTCAAATGTTTAGCTATAGTTTCTTTTAAACTTTTCTGGGAAAAAAAAATTCGTTGAATAGTCTTTAAATATATACGAACTCTTAAAATTGATCAGTAAAAAGTCGCGTGGTCACACATAAATTAATGGGCAAATGCGAGTTGGGCTGGCACAGCGAAGGGTTCTATAGAATATTATGCACAAAATGAAAGCGAGAGGCTCTTGATAAAATGTATCTATGATTGATTAGACACGGCTTTTGTCAGTTGAATAAAACACGCCAATAAAGTCACGATTCTTGTGAGTATTATTTTATTTTTATTGTAGTGGATAAAATCTGTGAAAATTTTATCTTTCTACATATTACGGTTTGTGAGATATAGCTCGCTGACAGACTGACAGATAGATGGCGCAGGCGTAGTAATATGTCCGTTTCCATTAGCCTTTGAATACGGAACCTTAAAATGGGAAAGAAAAAGATTCGCGAAGAATTTAGAAACTCGAAACCCCGTTTTTGTCGTCGGTTAAAAAGAAGACGTTGAATAAATTTCCGTCCCAAATATCCATCGGTGTACATACTTGAGAGCATGCCAACAACCCAAATACATTCATTTAGCTATAACGTGTTAATTGTGGACCGAATAGTAAGGTCTCCTTAGCCCGTGCCCGAGCGCGAGAAAAAAAAATATGTCGTGGCGAACTGGTTAGCGCGTATACCAATTAGCATTAACGATTTGCGTTCTCATTTGACAAACATCGGTCAAGCTGTTCGATTTTCAAATTTAAATTCAATTATATGCTTTATTCAATTGGGCCTTCACAGGCGCTTTGGAATGGTCCAATCGATTCTACCGGCCGGTTCCAAGAATAATACTCTCCTGAGAATAATCAGACACCTCGGGGTATTATTTTAAATGTCATTGTAGATGTACACTTTTTATACCTTTTTTTTTTTATTTAATCGAATCATGTCTCAGCGGATTTTTGTCATTGTTTTTTTTCTAAATAAACTGTCCTGGTATATTTATCTATCTTATATATTTTTATTAAATATCGACTGTTAAATGTTTGATCACATTGAACAAACATGGTTGAGATTTTTTTTAATAGTTTTAAATCCGCTGGCTCTTTAAGGAGTTTTTACGAGATGATTTTACGCGCACACATATTGACGAGACTAGATGAAGCCCAAACAAATTGAAATAGTAAAAGTTTTCGACTTTGCTGTTGGCGAGTATATTTATATATTTGTTAGTAATGTATCTCTTGGTTCTCATCGTGAACTCTTCTATAATTGTAATTATAATGTAACTTTGACGAGCGACTTGAACTTTTACAATTTTCTTATTCATTAACCCTTTACGGACTACCGCCGCATATATGCGTTATGTGTAAATCATCAAATGTACCAAACTAACTCATGTATGCGTTTGGCGAAAACAGCTGACGGAGTCTAGAAACGCGCACGTGTCTCAACTAAATGCTCGTGTATGTTCATATAATATAAAATGTTCAGAATTTGACCTGGACTGCTGTAAACGGCGACATGAGCTCGTCACCACGGTACGGTTGACTTCGAGACGTCCCGTCGGCAAAGTGTTAATTTTTATTATGCAAAATTCACTACGGTTAAAAAGTTAAATCGTATGAATTATCCCATTTAACTTTATATAACCCGGATAAGGGTAACGAAACTGTTGAAAAATCTATCCTATTCATAGATTCATAGACAGTAGCAATATTTTTTATATTAAGCACTCGACGGGTTAAATGAATATTATATCTTATGTGCTCGTTTGTCAATCACGTAACCAATTTGGCGCACTCCGTTGCATCTCCGACTGCGGTTGTACGTGAAGTGCGTGAGTGGACGAAAATAGCAAAATATGTACGCGATCGGTTTCGCTACAGATTGTGTAAGCGTAGATTTTTTTTTTTAAATGGTTTATGTAAATTTATGTTACGATAATTATTTCTCAAACTAGCAATGCCGTTACCTAAATAATTATACTGCACTGAAATTATGCAAGGATATATATTAATTTGTACATGTATGTTAAAAAAAATGTTGTTTAATTTATATGTGTATTAACTTTCATTCTTATGTAATTCTTATTTACATTTTTATTATTTTATCTTTTAGTCTCTATTATTCTTTTTACGCACCCCATATATTAATCTCTGTTCAACCCTAAGGTAGATTGGAAGAGAATGCCAGTTAGCATTAAGTCCACCTTATGTACAAATTAGTGCATTAAAGCTTTAAATAAATAAATAAAGTTTTTTAATTTATGATGAGTATTCGATATTTAGTTATGAATATATTATATATAATTAAATGTCCTATTGCGAGTTGACTAGTTCCTAGTTATTAGGAAGGTTAACACATGACATTACGTAACTGTCGATTTTTTTTCTGAACAGACTTATTTAATTTTGACGTTTAACTGTTTGGGGCTTTCGAACCCGCCTTGCGTAGCTACCAATCTATCCTATCGACATAATAGCGTTGCTGTCTTCCAGCAGTCATAAATGTGACACCCAGAAGTTTTATGGACCAGAGTTCACAGAACGAGCATGCTTCACCCACGCCCTTATTGCAACTTACTATTATATGAATAAAAAAAAAAACAATCGTTTGTTAATGAATTTTGTACTTTAAAGTAATTACCGTAAATGCTAAATAACGACACACTTCTGTTCAACTACACTGCTATAACGTTGAAGGTGTTATAGCATCATGGAAAATGTTCAATTTTTATTGTCGCTTATGTAAAAAAGAAAAACACGTTTGCGTGCAGACGGTGTCCGCAGCACTCGACTGGTGTGTTGCTTTAACTACCACTCGCGATGTTGCCGATAATGAACTTTGCATCAACAACCGGTTTCGCGAACGGGTCGCTGGACAAATGCATGCAGAGTTTGTTCACGCGAATGTAGTCTTTATGCAAAAGCCGTAAGTTAAAACCGGGCCGCATTTATAAACATGCAAAGAATTCTTTATAGTGATTTCGATGCTGTGAACGTAAACCGGCCTATGAAAAAGATTTTTTTAATATCTCCAAGGGCTTTGTTTAAATATAACATGCAACAAGTAGGAGAGAATCAGGTCATTAACTTATTAGTAAGCGATATACGCACGGTTCTGTGAAATATAAAGAGGTTATCTTAAAAAAAATCTTAAGATAACCTCTTTCTTTGGTATCTGGGACGAAATATTCAATAGGCACTCTGCTTTTTAAAAATCGGTGTTATATTGGATCCTTACTAGCTAAAATCCCACGGTGGTCACCCTGAGTGTGATACGAGTGGCACCAGGATCTTCCACGAAATTCACCAGTACCCTGTTTCACTACGTCTTCCAGGCCGGTCCAGGGAAAAGCACCTTAGTACCCTAACTATGCTACCGCAAGCACGAGACCACTTCGTATTTCTTCCTCTTCGTATTTTTCTGACTGCTTCCACGGCGAAGTGTTTAAACCGCTTGTAATGTAGTCCCGGCTTCGATTCCCTGGTCGCAGGTGTAGTTAATCTCAAATGGTTGCTGGTTTCGAACCCGCTTGGCTAGCTAAAACCACTCTCAATATCAATCTGCTGCCGTAACATCGCTGTTTTCCGGCAGTCATACATGCGAGAGACGGAATATTCTGGGATCTCGTTTAGACATCCATGACCTAATTTTCATTAAACAACAGTTGATATCGAGGTCGAGTTATAGCCTATATCCTTTGAAAAACCTGTTCCCAGACTCGTTTAGTTGGTGATGAACCTAACACACCTTCCATTCTTGCAAATTCAAAGATTCTTTTAGTAGCGTTCTAAAATATGCAAAGGTTACTTTATTCCTATTTATAATAGCTTCAGTCTGCAGAACTAAGATAAACCCTGCGGGGAGAGCGCGGAATAGTTTCATGTTTGCAAATATATCTTTGTAGACTGTAAATCAACCAATAATCCTGAGCAAGATGTGTGCATTTAAAACTATTTAAATCCTTACCTGCCGAGAAAAATTACGATATGTGCTTATGGGATTTTTTGTTGCTGTGTTGGAGGAAAGAAATAGGTGCGTTTTGCAACATAAAACCTTTTTACTTTCACAGAAAAGAGATAATTTAAAAAAAAAGTAAAATTCAAAATTTCAGGTATAGAATAACTAAATATATATACGCCGGCGGCAGTTAAGGGGTTAATAAAAAAATTACATTATAAAATCAATCTACTTAAATAATCGGTTTCTAATGGATACCTACGCATCGCAAACACCGTACCTCGCATTTCACGGCTCTACGAGCAGCTGTAGAGGCTATGCGTTGACTTACAGCTCAGTTAGTCGGTGAATCTGTCGGGGCAAAGACAGAGGTTGATAATGTCGCCAACCACGGCTTGAAAAATTCCCGATTATAGTAGATAACAGACAATTGGCGTATTTATATCTGCGACAGATCTGGTACTACAAAAACGCAACAAAAACCACAGCTGGTTTTACTGTGCGCCGTAATTTTATTGCTAAATAAAATTTAAGAAAACAGATATTTGAGGGTAGAAATAGCTACATGTTGTTAATGGATAGCTCAAATATTCGCAGAAAAAAAAAATGAAACCAATGTTTGCACATACATCATACAATAAATTCCTCGTCAAAAAAAGTAATCCAGTATTGAGAAAATCCATCTTTTACATGAAACGAAAAATTATTTTTATAATATTTGAGAAATGTAACTATAAAATGTTAGTCGACTGGCCTGTTGGTGTAATGGTAATAATTCTGCCTCTTGCACTAGGGGTCGCGGGTTCGGTTCCCGCTCAGGACAAACATTTATGTGATGAATGTTTGTGTTTGCTCTGCGTCTGGTTATCTATATTTAAGTATTTATTTAAAAATATTTATGTATGTATATCGGTCTCTGATACTCTATATTACAAGTGGTGCTTAGTTACTTACCTTGGGATCAGAGTACTGTGTGAATTGTCCCAGATATTTATTTGTTTATCTCAGAACAGCTTGTTTCGACAGAAGCGTTCTCTAAAGCTCTTTCGGTTAAATGTTATATAATAAATAATATAGGCGCTGAAGAATTTCTAGCTCTTTCGAATTTCGAATCGTGGGCTGATCACTTAAGTGCAGAGTCTATCATTATATACTTTTTTTTCGCCCGATTAACAATGTTGCCAGTTAGCGAGCGCTCAGGTCATCGTCGATCATTCATCTAACACTTTTGCGGCACAGGCACGAAACCGCAACACGCCATGTTTACGTAATGCAGTGTTACTCAACCATTAGGCCTGCAAATTTGAGTATTTTGTATTCAAATATTTCTTTATTGATTACGATTCGTAAAATTTGACTTTCAATTGGTAATCGTGTATTTTGAATATCAATTCGTAACTAACTCTTTTTTATATTATACAGACTGACGCCACTGGTCTACGATGGTTAATACGACTAGTCTAGAAAGCTAATGTAAAGAAAAGAATTCGCGAAAAACTAGATCAGAATCATTATGTGATCGATTCTCATTATAATAAAAAAAACTATCTGTTTATTTAAAAGGATATATTGATTTACGACCGATTTTAATTTCTCTTAATAATTATATGGTTATGAACCTATTCCTTTTCACAAAAATTTAGTATTAATTACTGTTTTTTTTTTTAATCTCACATATTTCGGAGGCTTAGTCTTAACTGGATATGTCAATATATAAATAAAAATTACAAAAAATATGATAAACAAATAGATACAAAAGAAAAATATCGTGAAAAAAATTAAAGTAAAATAAATAGTACAAGGGCGTTGTCAATGCGTAAACAAACGTATCGAAAATTTCACGCGCTGCATTGGAATGTGGTTCAGCTGTATTTATTGTTATTATTTTAGTATAGTATTAATTATTAGTTACATAATTTGTAATTTATTGAAGTACGGTATAATCAGTGTGTTTTGTGTATCGGTTATAGGCCGGCCGGTACTGAAAAGCGTGTTTGCGAATAATACATCTGGCTCTCACATGTATGACTGACGGAACACAGCAGTGCTGTTATGGCGGTAGATTGAGCTTGAGGGTAGCTAGCGAAGCGGGTGTAGAAAAACCCTACCACCATCCTGACTCCACTACTCCGCATTACAAGGCAAGCGGCTCAACCGCTGCGTCGCGGAAGCAGTCAATATATTCTTATGGCAACTACCGAAGACTAGCAGTCTGTTCCCAAAATTTTTCTGTCTCTCTCTGTATATTACGAGGCGACACATTTGGTGGCACTCGGGTTTCCGCACCACTCTGGATTTTTTTTTTACGACCAACACTCATTTATCCGACAACTTTTCACGTAAAGTCGAATTGATGATGTATTGAGGTCTAACGCATAGTTACTATAACAAGTTTAGTAAAATAAGCTAACGGTTCTTTTTTTTCCACTATCTATCAGAGTAACAACATTTTTATCAATGTTACAATGAAAAAAAATTTATTATTGGTCTGGACGTACCATAGCGGACCGCCGATTCATCACATCTGATTTGAATAATGTAAGCGCCCCTCCTTAACTGCCCTCCCAAAGTCATTCAACTGTAGATTAATTAGGGCTCGAACGCCAGCGTAGTATTCGGAGTTTTTCTATTTTCGTTACCAGCTATATGACGTATCGTGGCTGGTGGAGGTCGCACGTGATTCACGCAAATTGGAAAATAGCGAAACGTCTCTACAAACACTTCCATTTTTTAAGGAAAGAAGGTAACTATGTAGTCATGTGAATGGAACCGTGAAAAAAAATATGCTAAATGTTTTTATGTATTATATATAAAATAAACAAAAAAAAAATAGTCATATTTTATCTATACTTATCAATGTCCTGATTAGTTCACTGACTGATTGGTATATATAGTTTATATAATACGAAATTTGGAGGGTGTGTTGTTTTTTTATAAGTAGTTTTGACTAAGAATTAATAATTAACTGTTATTAGAGATTCCTCTCCTGATAGAGGGAAGATAGAAGTTCAAATTTCGACTTTATTTTTCGACTCGTTAAACTCAATATTTGTTGCACATATACCAAGACCCAGAGAAGCGGGCGGTGTCGATTATTTCATACGTAAGTTAATTGAAATTAGTAATATGTTACATTTGAACAATTTCGATGGTCAAAGAACAATTTTTACAATCCGGGATTTGATTCGCCGGACAAGGTACAACGCCTACCTAGTGTAAATTAAAAAAAAACATGGACAATATTGCGTTCGGAATACAATATCGCCCGTTTTTAAGAACGACTACACATTTGATTTTTCATTTCTCCTAACTACGTAGCTATTAAGGTTACAGTGATATCGAGTTGTGGTCAATGAATGGACAAACATACGTAAACACTGAGGTGGTCTGGAAGAGACTGCTTTCAGGAGTAAGACCACCTTTTACACTGCTAACGTATTCTTTCACTTAGCTCTTTTTGTATCAGTCACTGTCTTTTATTTTGTTTTTGTTATGAAATAAGGACTATTCTTTCCTAAACGCTCTCGAAGGATGCGTTTTGTGTTTAGACATCAAATGATCGAAGCTGTGATAAAGTAAAAGGGGCTTACTGTGAAACTGTACTTTTCGAAATGTGTCGTTATTCCAGATAACTATAATATCTGTGACATTTCACTAGTAGTACTCTAAACCCAAGTTAGGTAGACTGCTGCTGCTGCTGCTGGGTTCTGTGAAGTTTGCGCTGTTAGTCTTATTGACGACTATTACTGCATCGCCGAAATTACGCGGACGACGCTTGGATAAGCGCAGATTTAGAATCGGTACCTAGTCGACTGTATTAACGACTAATTTATTGGAGTGGTGCATACCCACCTCGAAGTGAATGAGAGATTGGTAGATAAGCAGCACCTGTGGTATTGGTTATCAGACACCATATATACATACATAAATACTTATATATAGATAAACAACGAGACTCGGAACAAACACAAATGCTTATCACACGAATGTTTGTCCCGAGCGGGAATCGAACCCGCGACCCGTGGTGTAAGAGGCGGACTTACTACCATTACACCAACGGGCCAGTGAACGGCGACGAGAGCGTGCAAACACGCAATACTGACTTTCATCGTGGCCAATGTGAATAGATCTTGTAACAAATAATCACTTTAACTTTTTAATAATTGTTCGACTAATTGTATATATAACACGATTGTTTAGTGATGGCTTGGTTTTTTTTTTTAATTCTGGACAATGACCTGCTTTCACTATAATTTCATGTGATGGTGAAAGACAATAAGGTCGTATATAGCTACGATAGTCTATATAGTATACACGGCCGGAACATAGCAATGCCATTATAATCCACGATCACATTGAGTTTGTAAACTGGCAAGGGGAGTTCAGATAAACCCTCCATTCCTTTAATTATTATATTTTTCGTATTACGTTATTATCCGTATGCAAGTTTCATACCATTCCCGATGCGACACTGGCATTCATGCGAAAACGCAAGTATTCAAACTCAAGCATTAGAAATGTTTGGAAATCGCAAAGAAAGATTGATAATTCAACAACAACAGATAAGATGAAAATGTCATTATCGCGTCTTAGCTTCTTATCCAAAAAAAAATTAATATTGTTCTAAAAAAAAAACGATACAATTATTACATTGTTTAACTTATTAATCAATTAAACTAACATGTGTACATGCGGTACATATAAACGAGCATTACAATATCGATAACTCACGATTGTCGCGTGAAACGTGGTTACGTGAAAACGCCTATTTCACGCACATTAATTAACGAATCGGCGAGAGAGGCGTTAACTGTTTCATGATACAAAGTAATAAAATTCGAGCTGCAACTGTTGCTGTGTTCGGAGACGCTATCGCTTTAAGTAAATAAAAAAAAAATATCAATTAGATAATTATTTTGTCTTAACAATATAATGGAAAATAATTACTTTCATTAAGTAAATAAAAGTTATCTTGATTAAAATCAATCTCACATAACCCACACGGCATAATGATATTACTATTATATAATAAATCACGTTCTGAATTTTGTTATAAAGTAAGCTACACGATTACTGCATTCGGACGGCAGTTAAACCCGTTATCCTGTAAAAATAAAAAAGAAAATGGTTTCCCTGTTTCAAAAGTATATCAAACATTGTCCGATGTCCATGGGCTTTTATTATCTGATTTTTTTTATAAAAATCTGTGCACTAGTTTATGGATGTTGCGGCTAACGACAGAGAAGAATAGCAGAACAATTTTTTTAAATGGTCGTTTTTATCATCGATTTACTGACCATAATAATAGATTCATCATAGATCATATCATATTATTCATAAATTATTAAAATTTAAAATTTAATGTTATTCATTAGCTGGAGTCATTATTTTAACCTGGACCGGATATTTTCGTACGATATTAATTATTTTTTTTAATTTTACAGTTGATGAGGAAGCTACGCCAGACGGTCGGCCAGAGGCTGTTCGAGGCGATCATGAAGGCCACCTTCTACGGCCAGTTCGTGGCGGGGGAGGACCAGAACAAGATCCGGCCAACTATCGAGAGGTAATACTTTTTTTCTTTAATGCCTCTACCGAATAGCCACGTGCCTTGCAACACCGACTACCCTGGAACGTTTCCCGGGCTACATAAGTAGTGAACTATTGGTGGTGGTAGGGGTTTTCTCGAGCCGTTTGGCTAGCTACCACCGTGTTCACCTGCCGCCATAAAAGCATTTGCTGTGTTCCAACATTCCTAAATGATGACAGAAGTTTATCGGGCGTGCACGCCTCAGCGTCAAGTGACATCAGGTGACCGTGGGCAAGTTAACCCATTGTCGATAAAAAAAAATAAATGTTCGTTTGAAAGTGGTTGCATATTTCGCATTGTCTCTTGCAAGACTAGGTATATGGGTTACATTCGCGATAACTTTCCACTTTCTAATTTAATTTTTTTTTTGCGACGAGGTATACAAGCTCGTCATCAGTCAGCCAGTTCATTTCGGCAATTCTTATTTTGGCATTCCATTTTTAAATTCTAAATTGATATCTATGCTTGTCTACTATCGCAGCTTCCAATGGATAGCACCGTTTTGGATCTAGAGCGACGGATCGCCTCGCTAAAATCTTTGATAGCGTGGCGATATTATTACTTATAGATAACATTTATCAAAACGTGAATTCAATTTCTGTAAAAAAAAAGAACACGTTTGGCGAGTTACACGACAGGAAATTGAAAAATGAAATGTTGACCCAAAATTAAGATACCAATTATATTTAACACTAGATTTACCGGACCCTTCATTTTGACGTAACGATTATATAAGTTTCGTATACTGAAATTCAATTGACTTATTTAATTGAATACTACTTATGGCAATATTGCTTTATACATATTTTGCAAAACGGAACAAATAAAAATACAATCATTCTAAGTTACTAAAGACGTAAAAAAAAATTCCGCGAAAAAATAATATAAATCTAGTGTTTTCTGATAAAATTACTTTCCGTCCAAAATGATTGGAAAGTGTATATACGAGTACATAGTTACATTATTTTCCGACAGTCGTACATGTGAGAGTCGGAGTGTTCTGGACTAGCTCGATTCACCACATATACCTCATTATCACTTAACATCAGGTGAAATGGTGGAACGAACAGTCTACCTGTTAACTCATTGGCGACATAAGAAAATTTCGTTATGTTTATACGAAATCGATTGAAATGAAACCGTTTATTATTATTTTTTTTTGTTTTCATTAAAAATATTTTAAAATGCGTAAACTCTTCGCAATGAAACGTGATCAGCGTGGATGTGACTTAGCCAGTTGCTAGATTTATCCGAGGTCGGCCGCTCCGATTTGATAGATTACCGATCACAGCGCGCCGAGATATGTCCGAACTGGTTGTCTCACGTGATTCGTGAACATATGTCTTGTTACCTACCTATTAATACTTAACTTTAGAATTACATCAGCCGTCATTTTGACGGAACAACCCTAGATAAGAAGTTCTGTATACTAATATGCGTTTGACATTATTTTTTATACTGCTTCTAGCGACAATGCTTTATAAATTTCATTGCGAAACAGGAAACATGTGATTTAAAATAATGCACAAAACTACTACGGACTCGTAGAGAAAACTAAAAATGTATCCATAAACCTAGTGTTAAGGAAAAAATGTGATCTACTATAAATTATTTGGGATAGACTATAGTTAAGCTATTTAAAGACTACATAAAAGCACATCATAAAACAAATCAATCTTGTCCAATACAGGCAACAATATAGTTTACTTCTGATAACAGGCTTGAATATATTCAATTATAATAATAAAATTAATAGTGTTAATGATCCATAAATTAACATGCATCTAACATTGGACTGTCAGAAAACTGAAAACTTATTTATTTTCTGTATTTAAAAGTAAAACTTAATTTAAAGTAACAGATTGTAATTTTCCTGTTTACGATGTATCTAACACACACATGCACGCAGTTACCCACCGCATACAACTCGTCTACACACACAATGGCTTAAAATTTAGTGACTTATATATACCGCTTTTTTACCATTATGTTGCTGTTTTTTCTGTTCTAGATTATTTTATCATTTTTAAGTCTAAAAAAATACATAAAATGTTCAATTAAGTAATGCTCGCTTGGAATATCATCACCAAGATACTGGCTGACTTAATTTGTGGATCAATAACGGTAACTTAATTAAGTTGAAATTAGACTATATATTATTACTAACCCTTTGCGGACTACCGCAGCATATGTGCGTTTTGTGTAAATCGTCAAATATGCCAAATACCTTATATATAACATATATGCGTTTGGCGAAAACATCTGAGTCTAGAAAAGTGTACACGTGTCTCACGTAAAAATTCTCGTGTATGTTCATATAATATAAAATGTCCAGAATTTGACCTGGAGTGCTGTGAACGGCGACACGAGCTCGTTACCACGGTACGGTTGCCTTCGAAGCGTCCCGTCCGCAAAGGGTTGAATGGCACTTTAACACTAGATTTACTGACACATTTTAATG
>DWQX01005178.1:0-13491 GCA_018245475.1 Pharmacophagus antenor
ACAATTAATTTCTTTGTTTAGTTCTTATGTAGATTGCTGTATACATCTTCTGAAGATCTACCATAAAATAAAATTTATAATTTGCAACAGTAACAGTTCAAATAAATGTAACAATCTTTTAAAAAAACTAGCTACAATTTGTTCACTATTGCGCATCATCTGCTTATCCTGTAGACATCATTTATGTTGTTTAAAAACTGTTTTTAAAAAATATTATACAACGTAAACGTAAAATTGAACGGTTAGTGTATGGCCGGCTGTAACGGTAATGTCTTAATAAAGGCGCGGGGGGGTTTCGATTTGACAAGCAAATTGTCGGCGCGGGGCGACGTGCAAATTGGCGGCAGCACCGGGCAACACCGGGCGCACACGCGACCGGCGCCGCGCCACTGCGCCCCGCGTGAATTACTGCCCTATTTATATCATCTCTACTCGATGCGAATCTAAAAAAAAGTTTTTTTTTTATTACTGGATACGATATCTTTTCAGCTTGTATCATAAATAAAATTTTAGAAAACGTTAAATCACTTGTAGATATCATCACAGACGTCCGACAATCTACTACCATAGAACGTCACTTCTTCAAATATCTTTAGATACACGTATCCCGGTCGTTGTTATAAGAAAATAGAAACGAATTAATCGTCAAAAACGATTAAACTAATTTATTTAAATCATACCAATGAACGCTCAAGAGAGAATCTGATTGAAAATAAAAGTTTTTAAAAACACAACCCGAACAAAAATTTGTTTCTAATTATTCTTTTCACCCATCTGTTGCAACTCACTAGTGTCTCAAATTCCTTTTATAGTGCAGTGGGTTGCCGTTTGTCAACTCGGATTTTCTTGTTTCGATTCCAGGGTTGCTTGAGTTAAAAGTTTGGACAGTGGCAGGTTTTTTTGAACCTTCCTACCACCCTCAATGTCAAAGCCATTTACGGCCTCATTTTCACTTAACATCATGTGAAATTAACTGTTAGCCTATTGCCAATTAGAATATTATTCAGTGCTAAAATGAACAATGAAAACTAATGAAAACAGATTTTAATTTGACATATTTTAGATTACGTTGAATGTTTAATCGTCAATAAATGTAAAACTGTTGCTAAATGAACTGGCGATAATTTGTTGATCCAAGCGTTACTATGCGGAACCCCATAATTGAATAATACAAAAAAAAATATTTGCTAATTTCCGTTTCTTTTAATCAAAAATATTAAGATTTAATTACAATTCTCAACGCGTTTCGTCGTTACACGTGTCATTTTCATATGTGATGCATCCATCAGCACGACGGCGACCGAAAGGTTCGTAAATATATTTATGTGTATATTCTAACTGCCCCGGTGAGTTCACTGATCAACGAATAAGTAAGCCAGTTGTTGAAGCTGTAATAGTCGTCAAAAAGACTAACAGCGCCAAATTCTCTGAACCCAGTAGCAGCAGCAGCAGCAGCAGTAGCTGCCCCAGTGAATTTCGTATCGTCAAAGAATATTTTGTTACCATCAACCAGTATGCCAAATTGAATCCGAAGATAGTCTTTATAATATTTTTTTCACTTTTTTCATTACTGCTTGCAAATGATTCAGTATGAAGATAATCTTTTTACTCATTATCCCACAGGAACATTTAATTTTTCCGAAATAAAAAGTATCCTAAGTCTTATTCAATAAGAGTTAATCTATTTGCTGAGTTTCATGGGTCAAACTGGCGGAAAGGCCAAAAATATAAAAAAAAATTATTATATATATATTAACTTCTATATCCACGAAAAACATCATCTTCCAGATGTGGAGATCCTTGGGGTCGTACTATGTTCAGCTATGGGCACCTATCTGCTGATGATGATGATACTTAAAAAAGTGTATTTCAGTTAAAGTTCAATGTACTGATTCGGCAGTTTTTTTTTTTATTAATTAACGAAACGTAATATTTGCACTCAAGAAGAGCTGAAATGAGAAAATTAATTTGTTATTAATTATTTTATTTAAATGAGTTACTAGAGTTAAGTAAAAAAAGAAAAAAAAAACCATTTATTAATTATACAGATCACCAACGATACGGCCGGACCTAGCCCGATTGCGCGGAGCCTGTTTCCTTTGCTTATAAACGAACGGCAATTACGTAGTCGCTTTAGGTATATTTGATTAGGATCTGCATTCAGCATGGCCGGTGTTTAATAAATTAGTTTGTTACTATAACTACAGTCTTGCGCATTGACGCCAATGAGCGATAACAGTACCAGTTCTAATGGGTTAACGGATTTGGGACATGGAACGATTTCAGTCGCATTATCATTCTCATGTCTATACCGTTTTTTAAAGGTTTCGCACTCCCAAGGATGATTAACGGAACCTTATTATTAAGCTTCCACCGTCCGTTTGCCTGTTCGTCCGTCAGCGAACAGAAGTACAGCAGAAAGTTGTAATTTGGTTTGCGTATTTTTATCACCGCTGCAACAAAAAATATTAAAAATTTATTAATACTTATAACGAATGTGATTTTATTGGCGTTTTTTTATTTAACATTAACAATCACTATATGTCTTCAATCATTACAGACACATTCATTTACCAATCGCTTCTCGTCTTCATTTTGTACGTGCTAAGATATGGAATCGTTTGCGTCTTGATACGGGTTTGCACTTCACTATTAATGGATGATTTAGAATGCTAAGATACTTTCTAGTTATTTGTGTTATTTTAATGACAATTAAAACTTCATCTTACACGTATTGCTGGTTTTTGAGAACTACAACCCATTTGGTTTTCTGTCGTTTAGCGTATAATATTTTCCAAACTGTATAGCAATAAATTTTATAGCGATATCGATTTGTGGAATTTGTGGAAATAACAAGCCAATGTACGAGTAAGTACTTCCGCGGTATGTGTGATTTATGTGTTTGTAGTTATCGAAAGATGATAAAAAATATATAGACTATAAAACTGCCCTTTACGAAATGTGTCGTTATTCTAGAAAACTGGCAATGTCCGGGATTAAAGCTAGAACTATTACAACTCAACTTATCGGGTTTTGCTAATGGCTTAGCGGCGCCTACTACTCCTATAAAATTATCAATTATAGACAAACACCGCGTTTGTACCTTGAATATTTATAAGAAATTCATTTCATAATGTCTAACGTCCACGTTAAGAAATTGTATGTATGTTGGTTTTTTCTTTTTAGATTATGGCCTAATATTTGACCCCATTTTCACCTGTTTGTTAAAAGACAATGAGGCTGTAGATGGTGAAGTGAGTTTGTCTAGAATACTTCTGGCTCTCATATGTATGGTAGCCGGGGTACAGCAGTGCTGTTATGGTAGCAGATTGACAGTGAACGTGGTTGCCAGCCAATCGGGTTCGAAAAATCTTACCTCTATCCCAACTCGACTAACTGTGGCAAGGTAATAGAACCCGATTGTATAGCGGAAAACTTTTCATTCCTTCGCGATCATAAATTCTATCTTATGTTCTCTTATTATTAAACATTTAAATAGATTGCTGAAATGATTTATAAGCTTTAATCTAATATAATATCGCCTGTGATATTGATTCCATGTTAGCATACCAGGAAACAAATCGTAATAAATTACTTCGTTAATTTATGTATGCGGCCTTCACATGTCCGCTTCTATAGCTCATATATTTAATAAAAATATATTTACTAACTGGTATAACTTTCAAATAGTACAACAGGCACATATTAATATAATCTCTTCTGTCTACCGCAATTAGTTACCAATCTCAAAACTAACATTTATGTTTGTTTGTTACGGTTTTTTTTTAGTATTTTAACGTTACTATTAACATATTTAGGTTTGCGGATATTTTTTTCATGGTTTCCTTTTTGGGGTAGTGGTGATTTGACACGTTAATAAAATCTCGCATTTCCTTTTGAGATAATAAATAAATAAACTGTAGTACTCTTAATCCCAAGATAAGTAGTCAAGCACCAGTAGTATGGGTTATCAGAGACCGAAATATGTTTAAGTAGATGTTTTTAAATAAATATTAACAACCAGACGCAGAACAAACACCAATGTACATCACGTAAATGTTTGTCCTGAGCGGGAATCGAACCCGCGCCCGTGGCGTGAGAGGCAAAGTTTACTAAACCAACGGGTCAGTCAAAGAAAAATATAATGTTGCGATGAACTATGAAAAACTAAAAGAGAAAATTTGAAAATGATTAAGTAAACATAACGTTTAATCAAACGTCGTTCCAATAAAAATGTCAGTTAACGTAAATCTAGTGTTAAAAGTTATTCTTAACATTTAACATAGTTCAAGGGCTAAAAGTATTTTTGATGGGAGATAGCTCGCTTTCTCTTGATACATTCTCGCCACACAGGAGGATATTTCTTGACATTAATTTGCACTTTTCGTATTAACTCATATAATATGTATGATTAATTTTATTTAAATTTCATTGTCAACAATGATCTTTATACTTTACTACATCTTTATAAAAATCATAGGCATAATGAACAGGGCATGTTGTTATATTCTTTTGAATTTTTTGTCATATATTTTTGAATTGAAAGATTTGATTTATTAAGTATTACGTAAATATTTTGCATGGAATTTTCTTTCTTCACATTTTGTTGAATTTGTATAGTTTTATTACACTTGAAATGTTTCTTTTATCGCTATACGTAGCCTCAAAGAGACAAAATCCCTATAATAGTTTAAGGCTTACCACTAAAGTCAAAGGTTCAAATTAATGATTGTAAAAAGATGATTTTTATGATTGATGGCAGTTTTTTTTTGAAAATAAATAGTGTATTAAATGTGGAGAAAGGAATGTACGAGTAGACATAGGTGAATGGGATAAATGTATAGAAAATTGTGGGTCCAACAGCGAAAATGAATGGGGAACGAAGCGTAAAGACGATGATATAATTTGTTCAAATAAAAAGAATTTACGCTAATAATGACATTATTTATTCACATAAGGCTATTAATATACTTTAGCCTTTTGAACTCCAATTTATTTTCAATCAGGACTGCTCAAGTAAATAAATAAATTTTCTTAGTTCTTAGATGGAATTGATATAAAAACTTGCGGTTTATTGGCTGAAATATTACATATTAAAATTATATTACTTTCATTTATTTATATGAGTGTTTTTTGTTATATATACATATATGTTACGAGTACATATGCACAGTTCGTGTCGGAAATTGCATGATGAGCTGGATTCGTCACTTTCTTTAAAGAAACTGTCATCTATAAAAACTTAAGTCCAGCTAATATTTTAATGTAAAACAAAAAGTTTTATTGCACTTCACGCGGACAACACCGCGCGCATTCCTAGTTTCATTAAATTGATCGCTCTCTGTGAATCTAAATCAATTTTATTGGCACTCAGCATAACGCCCGCACTCTGGTTAAGTAATTACGTGACTACCATTTAACGTCGACCCGCCTCGTCGGCCGTTCTGTGTTGTATCGTAGAGGCTGCAGAGAGATATAGCGGGTCTCGTTTAATTGGTAACCGATCCGTATGTTAATTTTAAAAGTGAGCACGCCGATGAAAAATTGATTTCGGCTGATACGATTTTGATTATACGTTTGGTGGTCGTTAGATACAATTATTCGAATGCGGATTGGAGCGTGCTCCGTTTCGTGCTCTTTGTTTTTGATTGTTTTCTCAACGAGAACAAAAATATCTGTTGACTTGTTTTAATGAAACAATTTCTGTTAAATATAACAAGATATCTATGGTAGTGCTGGTTATGGTGGGAGCTCCTTATTGCTGGAGACCGTCTGGACAAGCCACTGCCATCAACCAGTTCCATATCACTAGTAGCGTGGTATTAGGCATGTCTAAAGACTAATGTACACCTTAATAGTTAATTAATATTCACATAATCTCAGTTTTTTTATCACGTATAGACTAACATTTGACCACGATTTAACCTGATGTTAAGTGATGTGGAGTTAAACCGTAGATAGTGAAGCGTATTTGCCCAGATTGTTTCAGGTTCTCACACATATGACATGACTGCCGAAACACAGCAATACTGTTATGGCTGCAGATAGATATTTATGGTGGTAGCTAGCCAGGTGGATACAAACATCATCATCCAGATTCCGCTACCCATTGTCGGGGAAATCAACCCGGGACATGCGCGTTACAAAGCAAACGGGTAATCCACTGCGCTACGAAAGCTGTCGTCTTTCATCGTCTGTCGTTATCTCAAGACAGTACCAACTTAACTTAGCAATGTTAATTTTTTATCAGCAGAATATACCGAACTTCACAGCTTATGTGGTATTACCGCCACTGACCTATATTATACCTACACCTTCAATTTTGTCATGCAAGCTCCTTAACTATTACTATTAGTTATTGGAAGTATCACATAATTTTTCTTCGTTTCGTTTTGTCTTGTGAAAAATTCGCTGCTCATTTCAATAACTTGATTGATAATTTACAAGGTTTTAACAATTGACTACAAATCCACGTGATGTTAAGTGATAACGATTTCTTAGATAGTAAAGTGTGCTCGCTAACACTCTGGCTCTTATCTGTGATTGACGGAACATTGCAAAACTGTTACTTTGGTATTGACAATGAGGCTCGTCGGGCGGGTTCGAATAAACCTTGTCACTGTACAGTAGAATTTGTTTTCTGTTGCACATTAGTTTTAATATTTATGATTGTATATTATTTTTTTATTTTTTTAATTCTAATCTAGTTGTTCTATATTTAAATAACTTATTTAAAGAGACTTCGTGTTGATTTTTTATTTTCATTAAGTTTATTAGTTATCGTGTTAAGCCTAGTGACTAAATTAATCTATTTCAGGATAGTCTTTGTTGATTTGGTTTTTGAATAATAAAAGCCTGTAAAAAATTCTTTCTCGGAATTAATTATGCATTTAAGAATATTAACTTAGTCTGCCTCCGTGGAGTAATGGTTTATCCGCAGGTTTTGTAACGTGGAACCTTTTTCGATTCCTGGGTCGCAGGAGTAGTGGAGTTTTTGGTGGCAGGGTTTTTCGAAACCGCCTGGCGCTCACCATCCTCGATATCAATCTGCCATCATAACAGCATTATTGTGATCCGGCAATTTTACATGTGAGAGGTATTCTAAGCGAATATGCTTCACCATTTACGGCCGAAATGTTACTTAACATAAAGCGATACCGACGTGAAGTATTAGCCCATAACTGTTAAAAAAAAACCTATAGATGATATGGTCTTTCATTATGTATTGTCCGAAGCGTTTATTTGTTACCGTGTATTATGACCGATGACTTAACCACCAATCGAATCGTATTAGATCGTTTTATGGTTTTATTGCACAGGTTTGTTACAGGATCCGCCTTAAGATTCATTTAACTTTATATTATCGTTCTATCATTGGTGATACATAGCTATTTGTTTTTTATCTATACGTGTTAAATTCAAAGTTCTGATTTATTCGTTGACTGACTGATTTATATATGAACGCAGTGGTTTAACCAACGATTTTATAGATTTGAAATTTGGAGTGTGTTCTTGGAGGTTTTTTGAAATTTGGGTCTTAAGGAAAAAAGGGAGAACTTAAATTTCAATGAATCTTTTTATTCGCTGAGCTAATGGAATTGAGAATTGGTACACATATTGGAGTGGAATTAATTTTAACGTTTAAATATATAATAATTACCACGTCCAGAGAAGCGTACGCATGATGGTCATGAGTCACAAAAAATTGTTAAATAAAGCTTTAAATGATATAAAGCAATAGTACTTGCTATTTTCAAATGGAACATTTTTTTTTCGATACAAGGAATTTATTGTTTGTTTCCATGTGGTGTGCCCTTATTTAATTTCCTGTAGCAGTAACGATGGCGGGATACGACACAGTTCCAAGTAATGTGGCACAACAGTCACGCAGGTTCCTAACGATTTTTTTCTTAGAACAATTTTTTCCCTTGTCGATTCCCGCGATACGTGAGTTGTGGTGTTCGGATAGTGGTAGGGTTTAATCGGACCCTGATTAGCTAATTCCCAATCTACCGCCGTACAGCAATGCTGTTATGCGGGGCAGATTGATATTGAGAGTGGTAGCTAGCCAAGCGGGTTTGAATAACCCTACCACAAGCCAGACTCCACTACACCTGTGAATTGAAATGAACCCGGGACCTCCGCGTTACATGGCAAGCGGGTGAAACCACTGTACCGCGGAGGCAATCAAATACTAGTCCACGTTATTGATCAAAGACATGTCGAGAACAACGTATTTTGACTTTTCGAGGAAACACTAATGTTCTCAATTCATGAGCATTTGACTGACTATATTAAAGTGTTATCATTGTTATTTCAATTATTTTAATTAAGCACATCATAATATGTATAATATTATAATACAATCTTTTATAATCTTAATTTAACAGAAAATAATATTCGTGCCATTATGATAATTAACTAAACATGGCCATTAAACCATGGCGTTAGTTAAAAATAACTGTTTCGACGCTTAGCCTGAACGTAAATCGGTAGTTCATTTAACTGAGGTCGGATTGCGTAACACTTGGAGGCGGGACGGCGCGCGAAACGCGGAAAGGGCATCGCACTGGCAGCCTGCACGCGACCCTATCGAATTGTTTTCGTTGCTCATTTCATGTACAATTAAAAAAAACTTTCATTCTTTTAATTTGAGAAAAAACTATTTACCATGTAACACGTGTGTTTTATTAATTTTCGATGCCCCATAGTAGATTGTTGATTTTTTTAATCCGTCTACTAGCTACTACGATCAATGGTAGTTTGTCGTCATAACAGCATTGCTGTGTTCCATTAGTGATACTTATAAGGAACAGATTATTGTGTATTTTTAGAATTTAGATTCTGAATGAGTCTAATTGTCATTTAACATCAAATGAAATTGAGGATAAATGTTAGCCCATTGTCGTTATAAAAACTTTTCACAATTAAAATGTTTTAAACGAATGAAAAAAGATACGTTTATGAATAATCCTAAATGTTTTCTCAATATTAACTGATTTTATTACTCTTAAATAATACCTAAAGTTTGATTATCACTACGCACGATCTGAAGATGTTCTAAACAATTGTCTTGATGTTTTATTTGAAAATTCGTTAGTATTGTGTGGCCAGTATCACATAGAAGTGTTCCAGGTCAGCTAGAAAGAGACGCAAACATAAGAGGAATGCACGATATCCCATTTATCCTTGTGCAAGTTGCCCGAAGCAAGGAAAACCGGATCGTGTGAAGATTTCTAAACTCTTCGAAGGTAATATACTATGCTCACCTCTTCATTAGGCAATTAGGGGTATACTTCGGTGTTTCTACTCGTAAATGAAAAAAAAAATCTTCAAATTAAAGATGTCCCAAGCAATGCGATAAAAACCTGTTTTTTTTTATTCAGCAATAGGCGAACACCTTTGTATAAAAGCTGACTCCATTACTGAAACGCAGCACCGTTATTGCGGTAGGTTGATACTGAATATGCCACCTAACCTGGTGAGTTCTAAAAATCTTTCTGTTATTCAAATTCAACTATTAAATACATAGAATTTTCTCATTTAAACGCGAAATAAGAGGGATATGATTACAATAAAGTTAGAGGTTACGTCTTTGGTGTAAAAGTTACTCTGTATTTAATAAATTTAATATAATAGATTCATTTTAAATTACATGGAAGTGATAAAATAATATCCTTTATATAACGTAATGAAAGTGATTCTCTAATGGTATTGTCCAACGAGTTTTGAAGTGAATAAAGGCTCGAAAGAACGTAACATAATCGTTCTAATGTCCATTTACGTTTCTCCTAATGCTCGTGACGTTTAAAGCGATATCTGAATCAGATAAGGGCAAGTTCACATGACGATGGAACCAGAATGACTCCATACTACAATTATAAACGTATTAGCCCAAAAAATTGTGCCTCCAATGGGCACAAATTGATATAATAAAAAGAAGTAGACGCTTATCCAATAGGGTTGCAATTGTTTTTTTGGATTCATATATTTTTTTTAATTAACATTAATGTCTCTTAAAAAATTGTTTGTTATACTTATTACGATATCAAATATTATATAATATAGATTATTATTAAACATGATATAAACCTGAATATATTTTTTTGGTGATTTTATTTTTTTGTAGAGCGGGCTATTAGTAAAAATAGTCTTAATAATTTATCGTTGAATGTAACAATATCATGAGATTAAATATAATATATAAGTATATTTTAGTTACCTTCTTATAGTCATTTAACTCTGTGTATAACTTTTAGATGAAATCGTAAGTGTCATGTACGTAAAGAAATAGTTGCGTATAGCTTGTAAACTTGTTAAAATGACAACAGGGCTTGTATATTGTATTGCTTGAAGAGTAAGCACAAAGTATCATAACATTGTATATATGACATGTGTCTATAAAATATGTAATAATTAGTTTTTACTAACTTTTATGAATATTAAGGCGAAACATGTTACAGTGGGAGATATCCATCGCTAGTCTGTAAGGCCCTTGAAGAAGAAGAAGCAATCTCGCCCTTACATAATCACGTCTAAGCACATTATGTCTTTTTATTCAAAGAAAGTAATTTCATTTACGCAATGAGTACATTCAAAGTGTAACTCAATTGATTTACCTCTAGCCTTCCCTTAACGATATAAGGGCGTGCACAATTATTACTTATGGTTAGTAAATCACCTACCCTTAACTACAAGGCGCTTATAAGAATATTTATACAGAATCATATTTAATTCGTCGCTTTGAGATATTTCGTTACTTCAGTTATTTTAACACGAACACATACTGTTATATATTGATCTACGTAGATATGTATGAAACAATAGCGATAGTATTTCATAGCGGTCTTTTTTATCGGTTATGGTCTATTTTGATATCGATTCCACCTTATGTTAAGTGAGAATAAGGCCAAAGATGGTGAAGCGTGTTCGACCACAATGCTTCGGACTGGAAAAGTCTTAGGGAGAATTTATTAAATTCCATTTTTAAAATGCACCTCAATCGACCTCCAGCCCTACGGCGAGTTGGAGGTGTCGCCCAATAATTAAGTGATTACGTTGGGACGCGTGTCGGTGCGATTTATATCACTGTCGGGGGCGATCATTAGCCCGCCGTGGAATTGCCCCTATGCACGGGCCGCGGTCTCGGGCCGTACTAACGTAATCATTACAAATGTTTCTTTTAAAGCGAAAACCTATCTTGTGGTTTTGTTTTTCTTTTTCACTCCACTCGAAAGATTTTTTCCTGCCAGTTTTGTTTTTAAACATTTTATAAATCGATTGTTATTTCAATTTTGGTGATTAGATCATTGCGAGATGAGTGCTATCGAAAATTATATTTTAGTTTATTGAAAGTAAAATGTAGAAAAAGGTTTAAGTGAATGCACGTTAGGTGGTAATAATATTATAATTTAACCTTTTTCAGGTCTATACCGCGTAAATATTCACTAGGTACGGCAGACTGCATCGCGACCACGACCGCTGCAACTCCTGGCGTTGTAGAATATTAATTATCGTACCGTAGGTAGGTGTCGTACGGTAAGCAGAACTTTCAAACAGATCTTAGGAAGTTTAAATAATGAGTTTTTTTTTTCCTAGGGCGTTTGCGATTTCTTAGTACCTCCGGCTATGGGGGATGGTTGTTGTAACCCTCAATTCTGACACTTGTTCACGTAACCTACTTTATAGATTATACAGTATGACAAATAGATATATACTTAAAAAAAATTAGTGCATGTAGCTTAAAGGTTTCAAATACGATTTTCATATTTGAGGTCCCTGATAAGAACGATTCGGATTCAAAAGCAAAAATAGTTCAAATGAAAAAAAAAATGCTGGGAAAATTGTATTAAAGTTAGCAGCATTATATAATCTGGAAACGCGTCTTTTAATAGAAACAATAATTTATTTAATTCTCATTCTAATTAAAACATTCTGTATAAAGATGAATGTTCGCGATAACACAGCTAAATTAAAACGTAGCCGCGCCGAATTGAATAATTCGGTAACAAATGACTTCATTTGCATATAGTGTAATTAGTTTCTAATTCATGCCCTGCCAGTATACTGAGTTATTACGGCTGTATTTACTGAAGTAACTCTATTTTTTGTTTATTTTTCGCTTCACGGATTTTATTGCTTCCAACATTGTACGTATTCAATTATCTTTGTTCTACTTAAATACGACTCTTTAATTACTATGTTTTATTTCGAAGTTTGTTACATTGTTTTGCGAAATTCGAAATACAGATATTTCTTCTGTTTTCATCACGTTGTATTTACATAAGCGACGTTTTATTCTGTACACAAAAATGCAATTGGGTTATGAATCCATGCCATCTGGATCCTTTATTTACAAACACCGTTTTAATATAGCCGCTCTGTACATTATCTAAGCCAGCACATATACATTGCAAGTGTATACAGGATTAAATCATTCTGAACGCGAATGATCATGATGTGACATGCAATAGTCAGTTCTTGAGTAAAAATTACTAATTTTGGTGTTACTTATTGAATATTTTTTTTATGTAGCGTAATATTAAAATCTCAATATTTATAAATGTTAATCGAGATTTTTTTTACTGCTAAAATTAATACTTAACTAGCAAGATCACTAAACGCAATGTTAATACTATATAAAACGTATTGACATAAACATTTAGTAATTGTTAGGGTAGAGGATTTATTGCGTAGATCAATTTAATTTATAAAAAGGAGTCAACTGACTAGATGGCGCCACAGTCGCGTTTCGCTACCAAACTTATAAATACCCATAACGTAGGCTGAAATGGGAGTATACTAGTCATCAACACACCTCACGCATCGCTCGCTCCGCTCGCCGACGATCGAGGTGGTACCAATGCTTGCACACCGCGTACACCTGGCGAAAACCTGGGCGCTTCTCGCCCCCGCGTATTGCGTCACAGGCGAACGATAGTCGCGGTTTGGGCCCGCGCCCCAAAGCCGCGTAGCTTGCCATTTGACAACCAGGCTACGCCAGCTTCTCTGGCCAGTGTAATGTAATGGGAGAGTTCACGGATCACCGGATACGTGAGCCAGATTCGATGAAGCTGTAATAGTCGTCAAAACGACTAACAGCGCAAACTTCACCGAAGCCAGCAGCAGCATAACCCAGCGGTCAAACGGGAGTCGACACTCTGACGTCTACCAGCAGACTTAGTTGTGAAGCATTATTTAACACTAGATACCGTCATATTTCTATGGTTTTTTTTATGTCTGTAGTAATTTTGTGCATTATTGTATTCTTATTTTTCCAGTTTTGCAATAAAATGTAGAGAACAATAAATAAATAAAAAAGTGAAACGACTTTTAATATACTTAAATTTTTTTACTCAGTATTATTTAAATGCTTAATTAACATTTGTAGTAGACAATCAATTCATATCATAACGAAGTTTTATTTATTGTTCAGAAATTACACTTGCATATATAAATACGTGCATTTGTAACGAGAAATAAATAAATGGC
>DWQX01005179.1:0-13484 GCA_018245475.1 Pharmacophagus antenor
AAATTTTTTATGTAAAAGTATTTATGGCCAGACTAGTTATTTTAGAAAACATGCGGTCAAAACTTTTGCAAAGGAAATACCCGCGTGGGCGTATGCGCTCCACGTGCCAGGAAACGCAATAACCGATACAATATTATACAATAAAGAGATATTATTCTCTATACTCAGATTATTATATACCCTACGGCATAGTGAAGTTAAGTGAACCTATAATTAAAACTAGGTACTTCCTCAATACTGACTGATTATATAATGTATTAAAACAAATTGCTTTTACATGAAGATACAAAAAAATTAAGTGTTTAAAAAACTTACTTTGAAATTTCTATTTTTATATTTTAAATTCGGAGTAAACAATTCTGTAGCAATTATTGCAAATGTTATGCATTTTCTATAAATGTACTGTCAAATATTTTATCTACATTTATGTTAATAAACATTAACAATTTGTTTAGTTTTTATTTAAGCCTATAAAGTATGTTTCTATGAGTAAATTGCCCATAAATAAATAAAAACTAGGATATTCGATTACAAAATAAAAGCACCTGAGACCATATTACATTGAAATTCATCTCCAAAAATACTTTCTTAACAACATTTAAAAAAAAAAATTGATAAAAATATTTTTAAGCGATTCTAAAAGTTCTGTATTATCGGCTGACATTTGATCCATTTAAAAATGAATAAATATTACAAAAAGAACGAAAAAGTTCCCAACTCATGTAACCTTGTGCGATGTATAGATAAATTCTACATAATCTAGCTTCATCTTAACGTTTTATGTATTTTAAGCTTTCAATGTGTTCTGGTGACGATATGCTCTGAAACATTGAATTCCGTTTGCCAAGCCTAAGGCGAAGTTACATATAGATAATGAGTAATTAATAGGTCGTATCACTAAGCAGTAGCGTGTCCAAATCAATCCAGTTACGGACAGCGTAGCAGATTGTGTGGTAGACACCTTATCGAGCGGGCGACGGTAATCGTCTAAGGAGGCCATCACTAGCGCCTGAAAGTTAAAACTTCATTTAAACTTAAAAAAAATTACATTCCGATAATCAGACTTTATAAAAAATGAAGTATTTTGAAATAAGTTTTCATTTAAAAAAAAGGTTAGTGTTTTATTTTTCTTCCGTGTAAAAAACTAAAAATTAGCATAATTTTAATAATAAATCACTATACTGAAGTTATGTAACAAAATTAAAAAAAAAAGGGATCGACATAAAGTCTGATATCAGAATCATTATATCTATACTAGGAGTTTTACCACATTTTGAAAACATAAAGAAAATAGAAATTAAGAAAATATTAACAAGAAGTTAGGGAGTAACAATCTACACTTCTACAATCAAAATATGATTACAAATTTTTATAAAGAAATCAATTAAAGGTCTAGTAATATACCAAGCTAAAAGCTTAATCAACTTGTTTTATAAAACCATTAATTTCCCTGAACTGAAATTAGAGAGCCATTTGAGTAGAAACAGTTATTGTAGTTTTAGCAATGTCATAGGTGTAGGTATAGACTAAAAATGATATTGAAAGATATAAGCATGAAAGCGGACGGACTAAAACCAGATTTTAAAAATTCCTAAAAAGCGATAGCAGAATTGCAGGCATTAAGTTTAAGTAAAGAAACATGCGTCCACACCATAATTATCATGCCGAAATATGTAATAATTACCTTTTCAGTTTATTGAAGTGTTCAAGTTGTAAATATAATGAAGATATTTTTTTCTAGCTACAATCTATGATTAGATGTGTAAAAATGATGATGAAATGAAAATATAGAGAAATGTCATAATTTTTTTTAATTGTTTAAAGGCTTAAATGTAAAAATAAACAATAACATTTTAACAATTTCTTTAATGATTTTACATGATTTACAATATACAATACCCATGATCATAATGATATTTACAAAAATATTAACAATTCTAGTTTTTAAGAATTTGATAACTATATCATAGTTTTAATGTAGTAATAGTGGATGCTCAAAACATTATGTTTAACATATATCACAGATGTGCTAATTGAACAATAATATCTACAACAAAAGGAGCACCAATTTTAATATTTACTAATAACAAAGTATACCTTCGTTAATAAAACAAGAGTCACCATTGCTTTAACTGTAACAATTTTTTAATTTGATTGATGACTTCTTATTTAAATAAACTCTAGAAAACTGCGAGGGATGATACAAATGTTCTTTTATGTATTAGGCAAAAATAACGATATAATATTATATTATAGAACTGAATATTTCATATATAAATGTAAACTAATTATATTATGCAAAAAAAATGTAAATAAATTATTCATGTTTTGTTATCTAAACTATTTTTTCTCTCTCAATACAAAGAATGTTATTATATTTTTTTTTGTATTTGAATTTTACATGTTTTAAAATTCAAATTAGCTAGAACAGCTAGACATTGTCGTGAAATATTTTAACATATTTTACCCTTAATTATTTAAATGTGGATGATAAGCATGTACTAACTTTCATAGCTATCACTTAAATTGTGTTGCCAGCCAACATCTAGTGGCAGTTAATACTAGAGATAAATTGAAAATATTTTTCATTCTGATATATTTATTTACTAGACTTTTTTTTTATAAATTTACTAGCATCATTTATTTAATGTTTCAATTGTCCATTTTGCATTGATTGTATAACAATTTAGACTAATCACTAAATTAATATCTTAAATTTGCTTTATAAATATTATTGGGTTTTCAATTGAGATTGATATCTATAAGCTCGGCCAGCTTGGTACAGGCCCGTAATAGCAACAAAAACGTTAACTGTGAATAAACTGTAGTTTTTCGGTATTATGACTAGGGAATAACGCGACCAAATTAATCCAGTCGCGGCTAGAGATGCGGACTGGGTTAAGGATAATGTTTCGACCGGCCGAGTTAAGTCACCCAAACCTGCTATCACCAAACTCTGGAAGGATGAACATGATTTCAGGACTTCATAGCATGTTGACCGTTGTAAAATGGACAATTTTCATGCTCTTATGTGAAGTATTCACCAATATTGTATATTATTTATTAATATATGCTTGCTTATAATTCAAAAAAGGATAAACATATATTAAAATTATTACCTAGCCAAACCTTTGTATGTTGGTATATATAATTATTCATGAATCTGCTTGGTTAGGCAATTCATATTGCTTTGAACAATAAAACAATATATTCACAAATATATGAATTATACATCAAACTCATATGCTAAAACAAATAAATACAGGCAAGATTCCATCATAAATATTTCCCTTTTTCACTATTTTAGCAAATTTTCTTTTACATCATATCTTGCTTATGAGAATATGAATAAAGGAAATTGGAGGAGAGCAATAAAATAAAATTTTAATAACAATGTTAAAAATATTAAAACATTGATAATCCGATTTATAAAATTATATACACATTATGCTTTGAATACAGCTGCACAAATGCTACTGTTATATAATAATTTATTTGTTTAAATACTCGGTGCAAGAAAAGAACCTTCAACATATTGGATAAAACCAAATACAAAATTATAATTTTGCTAATATTAAAATACAATATAAATTTATTTAAAACTGATTTCATAACAATTCCCTTCATAATAACTATATATTTTGCAACATTAGTATTTTCCACTTAAGTTTTTAAATTGCATATTTAGATTAAGTTTTTTAATAAAAGATTTAAATGTTGCAAATGTTGTTTTTCTCTCTCTTTATTCTTTTTGACATTAAATAATAGACATTTAATGATGTTTAAACGTTGTAGATAGCATATCACTGTCCTCAGACAAGGTCTTAGTAAATATAGGCTGACCTTGAAATATATCTAACTACTTACCCATTTAAATGCCGGAGCCCAGAAAAAAATAGTTTTTGGACCTGTAAAAGAATATAAAGTTGAAAAATATAAATATATTGAATATAAAATTAAATTATACTGAAAAAAAGTATATATAAACATTTCAATCTTACCAGCCTCGTGATCCCATAGGGGACGGAGCTTAGTAGGGACAAATTTATCAGCGGTTGTTATCAATACTTTATATACTTTAGACATTTTAATGTTTAAAAATATATGCTAATACCAGAAATGTATTGGGGCCCGACAATAAATATAATAAAATTAAGAATTTACATAGCCACTTGTTGGCACTAATCTGTCAATATCAAAACTTTCCTACAATGTTGGAGGGACGAGTGTATTTAATCGACTTCACTGAAAATTTAAAACTAAGTATGTGTACCTGGTATCAGCCAAAAATGCTCAAAGTAATAAAAGTATTTATTAGTATTTAATCAAATGAAAATTAGTTATTGAACATTTCTGATTTTTAATGTTTGTATTTATTATTTACAAAAAGTTTTCTTTATAATATTATTTAATGTATGGTGTATACATCCACATATATAAAATATTATCTATTATCTATGCTTGGGTGCGGGCTTGTTCGTGAAGTATGTAATGTGTCAATTAAGTTATAACTTATTCTTTGTTTATATTTCCTTTTCGTTTTTAAATTTAAGTTTTTTTAGTTAGTTTTTTTTATATTTTGTTAATGAGTTTCACAACTTATTGAATATGGGTACTAGCACAATGGGGAGCGATCTACATTCTGATAAGCAAGATAAGCTTTTGAAGCTGCAAGCTCGAAAGAAAGAATTAGAACAAATGCTTTTATCAAAAAATGAAGAATTGTACAAGTTGTGTGTTCAAGAAGTGCAATTGACTGGGATAATGCCACCTGAAGCGCCTCTAAGTCCTGAGATTCCACAAAGAGAAAGATTGGGTAGCGTAAAGAGTATTGAAAGGTCCACAGATGGTACTGATGTCCAGGATGGGTCAGATACGTCTTCACGACGGTTTAGAACGGGACACAATGATCGTATTACCGATTGTGATCCAAACGTCCGTAAAAATGTTTGTCACAGGTTGTCAACTCCATCTATATCAGGAATGTCTGCTAAAAGCACACATCCTAGACACTCGCGTCGTCCAGAAACAAGTTGTTCGAATTTCTTTCCCTCGCCACCCCAGGAGCGGAACCCAGAAACTTTTTCTATACATACTTCTCATACTTATCCTGCATTAGCCAATCGTCATGAATCAATACCGGCTGAGAACCTGCAGAATGAATTACAGCAAGGCCCAATGTACAGACATCATACCATGACAACTGAGTATACAAATCGCATTTATTATAATAATCCTGTGGAGGGTCATAATGTCACAAGATTACGGGAGACTCATTTTAGTTCAAGCCATCCTGATATCACAACTCACTATACTCATGGAACAATTGCTCCTATTCCCGTGCAGCAACAAAATGGTGTACGTAACACACCATTACTATATCAGTATGCATCACATTTAAAAGCACAAAGTCAGCATCTTGGGGCTTTGGCACAACAACATCAGATACAATTGCAGTCTAAGAGACGTAATGATGGTGTGCGTCGAAACACGCTACAAAGAACCCAGACCTACCACCTTACTTCCCACAGTGACTATAATCAACATTTAGAAAATATGACCGATTCATATAGACCACCAATGCCAGTTTACCAACACAGATCCCAACTTGATGTACAGGACCAACCAGTAGAGAGAATTCATCCAGTTGAACGTTTGGCAACAGTGCCTAACACTTTACCATTGCGTGAGCGTAATGTAATGAGAAACCCTGTCCACATGCAACTACAAGTCTCAACAGATGACTACAGTTTTGATGAAAGGAAACACTATCCAGATGCTTTAAGTCCCATCAGTCAAATGTCAGGTTACTCTCAAAACTTTGATTCTGTAAGTATGAATAAATTTTCTCCACTCTCACAATCTGATGGTAAAGTGAAAGAGAAGCAATGGTATGAGACATCTCTTGATTCACCTACAAAGCCTGATATTCCAATGTTAAAGAAAACTTCAAGTTTGAAACGCACTCCCAGTCTTGGAAATTCGCAGACTTATGAGGTGATGATTTCATCAGGTCGTCATTCTGCAATGCAAAGTCCACATTTGATACCGCACAGTCCTCCTGTACTGTCTCCTAGTGCAGTGTCGTTGGAGTCACCAAAAAACATGACAGTAATTGAACAGGGTAAATGTATACCATATAGGGAAGAAACAAAGCCTTTCGAAATGTCTGATTTTTATAAATACTCTACAAAGTTTCGACAGGCAAATGCTCAAAAAATGCCTCCGTCTACTCCAGCACCTAATATTAATATAACTTATAATAAAATGCCACTTGAAATGCCACACTATAGCCAGGAACATTGGCATGGACAAATTAATTAATTGATAGACTAATAAAATGTCAGTATCACCTTATTTAAGATACTAATGTGTTTTAAATGTTTTTAGGACAATAATAGATTGCGTCAATAATAGGTACTTATATAAATCATAAATGAGATCTCTAGTTTTACATTTATTTAACTATAGATTAGGCTGAATAGATTTTTAAAGATTGATTTTAATTAAATGACATTTCAATTATGTATGTATATATTAGGCCTGTGATAGGGTTGTACAAACAAATTTTATCAATACATTATGATTTGATATTTATTTGACCAAATTTATATGTACTTGTACAATAATGTCAATAATCATTATAACAATGGAAATATTTTCTTAAAAATAGCTTAAGAAGTTACTTGACATTGTCATTAACAAAGTTTATGGAATTAATAAATTATTGTGATAAATCAACCTGACAATGTTTATGCCAATTTATACATTTCTAAAATGGTATTGATAAAAATGATACAAAATGTTGCTTCTTAGTTTGTAATTGTTAAACTTTTCGTCCCAGTTCAACGTAGATTTAGACAGTGATATTTACAATTCAGTGTTCTGTTTGTGTTTTTATAATGCCAGAAATTATTTTTTAAGTAATCTCCTAGTGAAAGTACAATGTTTCACACCCACCGTTTTCAATGAAAAAAAAAACATATATATATATATTGTCAAAGTTGTCTCTTAAGCATTTTAATACTATTCACAGAAGAAAAATGTTTCGATTCATAATTTATTATATTTTACTTTTAGGTGATTAGCCTATTAAGTACGAAAATACCGGTATCAATTTATGGTTCTTTTATTCTTCCTTCCATTATTAAAATAATGTTTATCAAGATAATTATTACAGCATGAAGATGCTGTTATAATTTTTTTGTTAATTTAAACAATGAGGAAGAAATGTTGTATAATTTGTGCATTTTGCTTTGATTGAATATATATAAATAAATAATAGAAAAATTTCTTGTATTTTTCTATATATTATTTTCAATGCAAAAGTTATTTCACATTTAGTAAAGTTGTGTATGTGTATAATACAACTGGAGCTTGTAGATAATTTTGACAAAGATGTTTAAATAGTTTTTTTTATATTAAGCATTTATTTGCTGTGATCAAGTTTTCTATATTGCCACTACCTTTGAATGCAGATTTTCTTTATCATTTTAAATGTTTTCAATATTGGACTACACAATGAATAGTAAAATATTAGGTGTTATTTATATCTATGTAGTTTTATTACAAAATCACAAAATGTAAATGTATCTTGTGAAATTAGTTTTGATATGTATATTCTGTTCTCTAGAAATTTCCTGAATATTTCTAATAAGCCAGTTTTATGTTATCTTCAACAAAAAAAAACAACATGATGTCATAAAGATCTTGACAGATACTATTAAAAAAATTGCCAGCTCTCTGCCTCCCTTCACTTTTAATTTAATTTAATACTTATGCTTATAATGGGTGTATTTGACGTATATTTACCTTGCCAAGCAATTGTGAGCCTAGAAGTCGCCTTTAACCTAATCGTCCAATAAGAATTTTGAATTAGATTATGTAAGTATAAGCCTGTGAAATTCATTAGTGTATATTTTACTAGAAATCAATCATTAGACTAATTAGCAATTGAAAATTGCAATTGTATTGCAAAATTAAACTTATTGATAAATATTTTTATATGTTATTTTTTTAAACAGTGCAAAGAGCACTAAATTGTCATACTAATAAAGTTTGATAGTTACAGGTGTCTTTTTATTTACATAATGTTTACCTATCATTATTAGTTTTAGTCATTGCAGTGTAATGGTGGAAAGATCTTGAAGGTACATATGAACTATTTCACCTTTGCTGACGAGTGTCGGATATATGCGCCCAACTCCCACACTGCGTCTGGCGTACGTCTGTTATCTTAAACGATAATGTAAATATGGGTACACTAGGCTAAGACATCTAGTTGCCTCTCAATAACATTAGATATTTTTGATCGATGAAATCTTATCTTCTGTATAATGTAAACTTACGATGAAAGACCACCAAGAGTCGGAACGAATTTTGCTTTGTCGAGACAGTATCTCCACCAAAGACCCTAGCAAAGTTTTTCATATATTTTATAATATCTTACACACGATAGTCTGACATGGAAGGAGAGTGGCTGTACATATTGTGCTACATATACGGTAAAGCCGATCTGGCACATTTGTGATTTTTTTGAAATACTTCAGAAAACGGGAATATAAAACGTTTTATATGTAATAACGTCGAAATTCGTTTACGATTTTATAAAAAACCTATTCAAATTAAGCTTGAGTCTTTACGTCGCATTCGCGTAACGTGAATATTTTCTTTACTGCGCGCTACGAAACCTTTCGTCCACAGCGACGATTAACCGTCGAGCGGCCCCGTCCGCAAAGGGTTGACACCTATTTTTTTTAATTTGTATATGTAAAATATTAACCAGTCTTTCGCAATTTTAAGTATTGGGGTATCGCTTGTTTTAGTCCACAGGCTTAAACAAATGAAATAAATTATAAAAAATAACTAGATATTAATTATTAAGGCATACATTTTTATAAAAGAACAGTTAGCTATAAATTGATTTAATAATAAATTTTTTTATTTTGTTAGCTTGTTGCTAAATTAATTTTCGTGCCAATTCTTAATATTTTAAAGTTTCGCCGAATCGTTGTTTCTGTCAGTATCTAATATTTTATACGTTTTCATTAAATGGAAATGATTTATGGTACTTTGCTGCTATCTGTACATAAAAAAAATCGTAAATTATTTTGTGACCGAAATCTTTAACCGTTTAATCTAAATCATAAAAGTCAATTCAAAATATACACGTTTTTTCATGAAAATGTTTTATTACTACACTTGTGTAGTAACTTGAAATGTTTTTTAAAAGGCATGCTGATTTGTCCCCTATATTGGATGGAAAAAGACATTTCTATGCAAATTGTCTTTTTCCATTGGAAACTTAAAATTTTATTATTTACACCATTAGTTTATTGAAAACAATAACATTCCAAAATAGAATTATGCGTTTAAGTATTTCTGCGTTGTGTTAAAAATAAAGAAAATGAAAAAATGTATAAATGATAGAATAAATAAAATATTTATTAAAACTTTACTAAAGCAATGAGACTAGTTAGTACAATAATGGAAATTGGCAATTGAGGTTAGACTAAAAGTAAGATGCTATGAATGAAAATAAATGTGGTAAAGCGTTTTAGTGTTTTTGTGATTTTTGCATTTTCGCCAAGCGTGTGTAGAGAGACCTCTTGCCGGGGTTGAATCCACCATTTAGATAATCATCATCGCCTCCTGTAAATGTCAAAGCCAAAGTCAATATTAGGTATTTCTATAATCACTTAATCGTCCTAAACTTTTACGTCAATTGACAACTTCTACTGAGAAGAGCTGACAAGGTCATCTCATTGGGGTATCTTTTTTGTGATTCCACTAGCAATAGTATTAAGATACATAATAGAATGCTCAAAAAGAGCAACTCTTAAATGTTTGTATGATTTATGTAAGCAACCGTTAAAATACCTTTTTATATGGTTTATGTTGGACAAAATTATTAGAAGTATTTAGATTATCAACTTATTAATGAAATAAATTTTGTTAGTCTCACCAGAACCTCCAAGCTGCCCGTTGACACAACCTTCGTCCCACATGTTGAGGCAGCGCTTACCAGGATTAAAACCTCCATTTAAATACTCATCGTCTCCACCTTGAATTATCATTATGGTTACATTTAATAAGTATATGATCTGGGTAAATTTTAAGTTAAGTTTTATTGACAATTTTGTAGCTCTTATTTTTAAAAATAAAAAATCATTAATTTTTTGAATCTAATTTTGTAATAGGCTAACATTTGTCCTAAATTTTATTAGATGATACGTAACATTAAAGTCGCAGATAGTGATATATGCTTACCAAGAGTACTTTGGTTTCTATATGCATGAATGTCGAAACACAGCGAAGTTGTTATGACGACAGATTCAATTTGATACTTAGCCCAGCGAAAACGAAGTATTCTTAGAGAATATGTTTTATCACCAGTTGTAGTGGAGTATGAACGGTGGTAAGCTTTGTCAAAACTAGCTGACTAGCTAGCATTCTCAATGTCAATTTACTATTATAACAGCACTGCTGTGTTCCGGCAATGAGATTCAAAAATATTCTTGATGAACACGCTTACTATCTGCGGCCTCATTATCCCTTAACATCTGGTGAAATTGAGACCAAGAGTTAGCCCTTAAAAGATAAAACAAATAGAATTAACTCTATGTATTTACCGGATCCACCTAGTTGTCCATTGACGCAGCCCTCGTCCCACACGTTAATGCACCGTTTGCCTGGATTGAAACCTCCGTTCAGGTAATCATCGTCTCCACCTATGTGAGAAAGGCATCGATTTTTAGCAATCATATTTCTATTTTCCGGCATTGCATAAAGTGTTATTCTAATGAGAAAAATCACGCAGACAGGATTAGTTTTTATTCTACAGAAGTAAGTATTTTTATTATCTTTTTACGTGAAATAGTAACTTCTCTTTTGCGTAAGCAATAGTCTTGAATTTCAAATACTGATGGTTGTCTTCTAAAAAACTGCTTGCTAATCCTGCCCATGATACACGAGAAAAGATCTTGTTGAATGTATACATCCAATGTGGCATTTCACTGGTTCCCATTTTCTTTGAACGGGAATAAATATTGGATATTAACGTTTTTGGCTATAAATAACCCGCTGCGAGAGACATTGTGTCTAAGGGCCATTTTCATTCTTTTTGCAAACTTGCAACATTTTATCTTAAATGTTCCAAATGAACACAAAACCCTTTTTAAACGTTTTAATGTTATTTATGTGTGCTAGTTTTGTCTTATATACCAGATCCAGGTAATTGTCCATTGATGCATCCTTCATCCCACATGTTGACACACCTTTGTGTACCTTAAAGAAATAAATTGTCAATTATTATATTGGCGCTTAAATCGTTCAATACTTATGAAAGTTTCATTGCCTCCAAGGCATTGTGGGGTTTCGCCTGCCTTGCAACACGACGATCCCGAGTTCCCATCGGAGCGACATGAATAGTGATGTTTTTTTTCCAACCTACCTGATTAACTGCTATCTTCTATTCTGCCCTCGGTATTATAATATATAATAAGTCACAAAATTTGTCGCGCTCAAATTTCGGTTTTATTTAAAAAAAAATTGATTTGTTATATTATTGTACCTATATAACCTTATCTTTATGTTAAGCTTGTGGTATGTTTGTAAATATTTAAAATTAAAGTAAATGAAAAATAGTGGTATGAAGGTCATGGTGTCTGGATCATGGAACATACTCCAATTATGATAATAGGGTAGAATGGCAATCTGCCGTTATAACAGCATTATGTGTAAGGATAAGAGTATTCTGGGTGAGAACGCTTTATCATCTACGGCCTCATAGTCACATAACATCACGTGTGAGTCGTGGTCAAGTGTTAGAGTATTGCCGATAAGAAAACATAAAATGAATTTTTGGACCGTGCACTCACCGTGTACCTGTGGTCTGTGTAACCAAGTTTTGCAATTAACTAATGAAAATATTCCAAATAAGAGAACTATTTTTTTCATTTTGAAAAGCCACAACATTTTACTGCGTCGAAAAATATTGTGTGACTTTTCCCCGCATCAGTTATTCTTTTATAACGAAAAAAATGGAATGTACTAAATTCATATTAGGCTATATCTCAAATTATTTGCTGGCCACTTGAGATATAACCTTCATTAATTTCAATGGGACATTATTACTGATAAATAAACTCTATGATAATGGGACGAGATAATAATAAATGGATCCGTTCTTGTTATATTGTGAGTCAGATTAGTTGCTACTATTTTTTTTACAATTCGTTGAGTATATTTATTTATAACATAGTTACAAAGATCTTCGTTATAAATTGATGTTTATCCTATTTTTAGGCACTTTAAATATGTTATTGGATAAAAGAAGTAGACGCTAATGTTAAAACATTGATTTCCTGTGTTATCATTATCATTTATTATTTTTTATAAATTTTGCCTAATTATTTCTGCAATATATTTTTTTTTAAGAAATTGTTTGTTCTTATCGACACACGTAAAAATTCTATTATTATAAAGTATAGTATATAATAAGTATCTGTAAAATAGAAATTATTGCGTTTATAAATAAATTTTTAATCTTTGCACTTTTTCTAGTTGTTTTACTTGATAAAGTTAATTTAGTAATTCATTTCTCTTACCGTTTTTGAAATAAATTAGAATTGCGAATGACTGTTAAGAAGTGTAGTTGAATTATTGGACAAAGATTATTTTGTGCAAAATATTATTGCATTTAAATTATAAACAAATGTTTTTTTGTGGATTTTTAATAACGGAACCCTAATGGTGACAAACAGAATTCGTTGAACTATGATTGTCAGTTTCATAATTAAATAAGAAGATGACGTTCAATATTCATTGCCGTTAAGGCATTTTTAATTAATCAACATAAGTGGTACGGAATTTTTAATATTGATAAAAATATACATAGGCTGGTACATAGACACTTCGAATGTCAAGAGAAGATAATATTTGGAATGTCATTGCTGATACCGCATCATATTTACTAAACGTTGAAGTGTAAAAGTTTTAATATTTATATAATCTTTAAGTGATAATTACAAATTATACGAACAGTTAACTTTCCTTATTTTCTCGCATTTTTATCAAACGTTTAACAATATTAATGGTATACGAATATTTTGTTTTGTTATTGAGTATTTATACGACATAACGACAGGTCGTTCACCTCGAAAAATTTCAATATGGCGCCGTTTAAGGAGTTTGTGGTAACAGCTACAGGAGCTGTAGAGGCTATGCTCTATTATTCAATTTATTCCCACATCTATTTCCAGAAAATGACTATATCCACAGTTTAAGTCTTGCTCAGACATATTTAAATAAGTATATAAAAGAAAATAATGTCATTTTATGTACGTAGTACGTTTATACATGCTAGACATAGCACTTTTTTTTTCGGCATAGGCCAAAACTTGACTTCAATTAACACTCGTACTGTGTAACTGAGATATTTCACACATAGTGCTCTGATCCCAAGATAGGAAACTATGGGTAAA
>DWQX01005180.1:0-13484 GCA_018245475.1 Pharmacophagus antenor
TGTATATATATATATATACATAAATATATTTTTTTTTTATATAAATTGAGAGAAACATAATTGACATTCAAACTTCCTCAAATAAAGGATTTCGAAATTAGTTTTTTTGCCCTGACATTTTCTAATTATTACTAATTAGTTATTATTAATTTAACAGGTACAAAGGTTTCTTATCTGAAAATCAATAAATTAATGTAATATTTAATGAATACTGAATTCGAAGACTTAGGTAATTGGTTAATGAAGTATACGAATAGAAAGCATAGTACTTATTAATTCTGTTTATTTTATAATGTCGCAACAAAATTATTGTCGACGCCTCTCAATTATCTACAACAACATCTTACCTTATCACAAATTTAACACATATAAATAATGTGATATAAAAATAATGTAAATAAGTAATTTTAAAAATCAATTGTTTCAAGATTTCGGACAGAAGTCATTTACGTACCTAAACCTATTCTAGGTTACTTAAATTACTTAAAACGTGAAAGATAATCAGTAACATTAACCGTAATTTTATCGACTATATTATATACCTAATGAACCTATACACGATAATAAGTTCAACGATATTTTTTCAGGTACATGTTATATTCAAAATGTAAAAATCTACAAAAATATTAATATTAAGAATATGAAAGAAAATATTAATTATGAAAAATTAATAATGTATAAAATGTTTGTTCTTAATGCGTAGTAATTTTGTATGATAGAAATATGTACTACACATATGTAAAATTTCCAATAGATTGAATCTTTCGAATAAAAAATTGTAATAACGGCATACATTCGTTATGGATATAATCCATTATTTTTCCCACATGATAATCCAACTGTAAAATATAAATCTCATGTTTTATTGTGTACAAAATGCAATAAATTTATTGAAAGAATAAAGTTATAGAATTTCATACATGTGCAAAAACCAAAACTTTTGGTGCCAAAGAACCAATTTACTCCAGGGCCACGTTATCTTAGAGGCGTTTGAATTACCAAAGATGTATCTAGAATAAAATAAATGAATAATATGTTGAACTAATTTTGTTTTCTTTTTCCATTCTACCCAAATTATAATATATATCTTTTGACCCTTGAATTTGAACTAAAATCATCTTGAATCTGCTTCGCTGAAATCTTTAAAGTTTTTAATTTGTATTCAGTGTGATTCTTAAATTGAATAAAATTTGATCTAATATTATTTAATATTCATGTATATACAAATATCATATAAAGCACTTATCGGGTGACATTGGCGACTAGGACACATATGCTAGGATTAAGTTTTAAAAATTAACCAAAAAAATATTTCACACAAGAAATGTGCCTAATATTAAGTGTTTCACCCGTAGAGTATAAACAACTTAGTTGTAGGTTTTAGTCTTAGAAGCGCAATAACCCTAAAGAACTTTGGTAATATACCGAGTTTTAGGAATTTAGTATCCTCTTCTGCTTAGAAACATAACAATCGTTAAAATCCAACACAACATTTTAGGTTCATCCACAATTGAGTCGATCCATAGGTTTCACAATATGTTAGTGTTAAAACTGTACAAATATGTAGTTAAAAAGAATTGTATTCCTGTGTCTATATTAGCAACAGTTAGTAATGATGAGTAGGACGAAAAGTTAGCACCGCTTATAACAGAAGGCATTAGAGAAGGCTTACGTCCCGTAGTGAACAGACACAGAATCCGCCAACCACCCTCCATGTCCGTCTACCGCCATAACAGCATTGCAATGTTCCGGCAGTCACACATGTGTACCAGAAGCATTTTTGACAAACACGCTTAACAATTTAAGGCCTCATTGTCATTTAGTATCAAGTAAAATCGAGATCAAGTCTTAACCCACAAGCGTTAAACAAGAATCATTTAAAATAATTCATTTCTAATATTACATTCGATAACGTTTACTCTGATAAGAAATATGTTAATTCGATAAATTTTAATGTATGTTTAAAAATATATGTCATGCTCTCAGAACTTACCTATAACCATTAATACTTTTTTCCTCAAACTACAATGTTAAATTAAAATTATTTTTTTTAAATGTAGAAATAAATACCTGTTAAAATATTATAAAAAGAAGAGAGATAATAAAACATTTCCATAATATAACTTTTCACAGAATAATTTTACCATAACGAGACAACAACTGTGAAAAATTACAGTCATCAATCGCAGACCTTGTTGGTCGAACAAAAACTCAGGTTTCTCCTTATTATGAATGCTTGATTTTCTATACTTTTTTTATCCAACGCATATAACATTATTAACTTTTTTTATATTAAAAAGTATCAATTGTCATAATTACAAGTGATAAACGGTTGTATGTTTTTTTATATAAGTAATATTTTATTATAATTTAGTCTTTATTTAAGTTGCGTTTCACCAAGCCTATTAGTTGAAAACGTGACATAATTTATTGGTAACTGTAGAAAAGAATTAGGAATAAACCATAAAAATTAAATTGCTATTCTATTGCCATAGGCGCATAACATTTAACTTCTATTTACTAACCTGAAAATAATATATTTTTAAATTTCGGTATGAGTTATGAATAGCAAACAACGTTAAAGTACATGAAAAATTAAAAAAAAAGATATTTTACTACAAGGTCTAGTTTATATGGTAATAAATAAATTAGAATTAATAAAGTATGTAACAGAAAGTTTTACCGTAGAAAAAAATAAGGTAAATATTTTCTGACGTGTAATTTAAAAATCGAACAGTTTCTTTTTTATGTTTAATTCGATATTATATTTTTAGCGATATATTTCATTTTAATAAAAAGTTCTCTAAGAATTTTATAACTTAATAGTTTTGTTAAAAACGTAATTCTCAAATAAAAAAAATTGAGGTCTTTATAAATTATACGCGATATGGAAAAAAACAGGCACAATGTTTCATATAAAAACCGGTACATCATAGGAAATTATTGTATATCATTAACACAACTAAATATATAAATATTATCATGTAGTGAACATTAAAAAAAATTATAGTCTATTTTTTATTTGATTGCCTACATTAGTCTCAATGTTATTAGGAATCGCATAGTATTTTCGTAGTACTTTTATTTATTTATTTATAAAGGAAAGGTTTTTTGCTTTACGATCCCTACGATAAAAACAAATAAATTTGGCACGACATAATCCTTTCGCGTCGTACATTTGATAATCTAAGAGAAATCGAAAAAATAAACTTAAAATTCAAAATAAAAATGAACTTTATTTAACAGCTGAAAGATACTTTGAGTTCAAATAAAAAATCATTTCACGTATTGTAATTGAAAAGTTATTTATGTATAATAAACCACACGCTTTCAGAATTCAATAGTAAAATAGTAGATATGTTGTGTGATGAAGACGAAGTGAAAAGGTGTAGATGTTAACTTGACTAACCACAGTCCTCAGGACTGTACATCTAAGGACAAAATGTTTAAATTAATATAAGTTGAACGTTGTGTCTATCGATTATCTGACTTGTGTTATTTTCTTACCAGAATAAACATTACTATGATAAGTCTAATATTACTGAAGTCTAATTTTTGTTGCGTTTTTGTATTTATTTTGTTACATTGCGTGTTCATGTATAAATAAAAATAATATTGTATACTATTTTTTATTATTATTTTGTTCTACCGACCATTCTCGACAAAAAAAAATATAGTTTATTACTTTTTGGTTGAAATATTTTGTACAGTTATACCTCAAAGAAAAAAAAAAACTTGATTAAAGAAGATTTTATTAAAGTTTTTATGTATAAAGTATTGATCTTTACAGTATATCTATTACAATAACTTACAACTAAAACTAGGATAAAACGAACACAAAATATTTAACATAAACAAAAATTATAAATATTCTACTGACCATTGTTTTTATGTGATTATTTAATCAGATTTGACACTGATTCTGTAATAAGATTTGACCTCAAACGAAAAATGTCTTTAGCCGCAACGGCCTTTTGAATGGTATTTTTAGAAAAAACCGCACAATCTCTTTATACGCCAAGGTAGTTATACAGATTTTGAAAAAGTTGGTAAGTCTTTCCGGAATTCAGTTAAACGAATAATGATTAAAAAAATATCCAACGATAAAAAGAAAAGAAAAACAAAATTATTGATTTTGCACATTATTATTTTTGTGAAAATATTTGTATCCAGTCGACGATTGATTTAAAAATTGACTATGTATTATAATTTTATAATACTAGATAAAAAAATATATTACACACCGAGCAATTGTAGAAAACCTGCAAAAATACAAACGTAACAATAATTTTTGGATTTTACGAATGTGTGTGATAATATCATTTATTGCGGCACACCCGATCGCTAATAAAATTATAAGATCTGGTTCATTGTATGATATACGAGCAACTTACCTGATGAAAGTATTACTGAATAACGGATATCTAGGTTAATAATCCATGATGTTTATTGAGAAATGTTACAACCATTTATTTTCACGTAACTTACGAGATAGTGGACGAGACGTTTTTAGAACAAATAGAACATAAAAGTAATATACTAAAGTCATTAGAAAACGTTATTTACCAGTTAATTTTCAACTTTTCTCTCTATACGACTTTTAATATTTATATGAGAATAATCGAAATCAGCTTTCGATATAACGGACATCGTACAAACAAAAAAGTATGTTAATATTTGGGGAAAAGTTTTAACAAATGCGGATATTTTTACTTTAGTCTCTTCTTCAATTACATTCGTTTTGTGCCCTATAAAATTTCACTTCGTTACCAATATTAACATCTTATAAGTAAAGAAATGACTTTTCATGCATATTTTATCTTTCCAAATAGTGGAAAACGAGCAGAGAGTGTCACCTAGTAGTAAGCGATAAGCTTGTCCAAAGCAATATAGTGCTACTGATGAAACTTAACCGCTAAAATTTGCGCATAGAAATACCTGATAAACCTCTTTCCATGACCTTGGCAGCTTTCTTTTAGTATGCTAACAAAACTTAAATTTCACATGATGTTATGTGACGATGAATAAATTCATGGTTAACCCTGCTTGCCCATAGAAGTGCATATAATGTGTATGACCAGCGGAACACAGATTCGCTAACATGGCAGTAGATTGACATTGAGGGTGGTGGCTAACCTGGTGCGAAAAACCCTACCTACCATTCAAACTTCGCTACTAATGTGACCCCTGTATTACATCATAGGCAATTAACCAGTTATTTTAAACGTTAATTATTTAAAATAACTATACGTACCGTAATTTTTTTATCTGTCAAATGACTAGTAGTGATATGCAAGCCATGAGATGAATCAGTTATCAATGAAAATAAAAAAATGTCAAGTTGATGAAAATAATAATATAAGAATTTATATAAAGTAAATTAAACAAAGTAACAAATAATCAGTGTATAATTTTAAATTAACTTTTGGAGGCGTTCATTTGACCGGGCTTGATACAATCCGTGTTAATACGCAACCAAGATCGGTCTATACTTAAATTGACATTTATGAATTGAAATTGCTATCACGTTCAAGTCAACCAAAACAAGCGAGCAATAACGAAGTGAATCAGGTGTCACCTCCCACCGAAACGATGCCATCGAGAATTTACAACTTTGTAATGAGACTAATTGTTGGCGGCCTATTAAGTTCCCCTTACCCCAAATTCGGTTTATTTGCGAGAACTTAATTTGTTTAAGTCGAATAAAAGCAGATAAAGTACAACCTTACGGTTGAGAACGGGGACATAATAATTTGCATTTGAAATTGGTTAATAAATTATACGAAATTATTCTATTTACATCTGTTATGTAAAATACACCATTGAAACATTAATCGTGTATATCCTATTATATTTATTAGTAAAAGAGACCTACTACTATCAATAAAAAAATCTCCCTAAAAGTGACTCGAGTGATTAATTTCATTTCAACTTTGTAACTTTCACTCTTACGTCAATACATTTTGTTTCCATGCTGTAACTACGTTTATTTGATTAATTAAGAATTTGTACCTTTACTAGAGATTTCACCTACGGAATACGTAATACCCTTTGATGAAAACATGCTCTAAGATCACGTTCAATGTTCAAACAATAACATCTTATGTATAATGGCATTTTATTTTTTTCATAGGTAAAGATAAATCCACAAGGACGCCAAAAGGCCCGGACCAGATGTTATGCCTGACTCTACTTAAATAAAATGATATTAACTTCAGTAGCCTACGAACTAAAACTTCCTCCCTTCTACTATCGTCTTCGAACCGCACAAAGCAACATTTTCCAGCTCTTTGAGAAATATCACTATCTTAACTATGTACTATTTATGATGTACGTTATTTCACCGGAGATCGACCTAACAGCCGTTTTGATTATAGCATTTTATATGTATGCACTACTTTATACGGACACGCAAATAATATAACGGGTTTCGTTTCACAATGAAAACGCGTGATGATCTCTATTTGCAAATGTTATGGACGTACATAAGCATACAATTAATTTAAATATTAATTTATAAAGCTCATACTATTTGAGCAAAATATTATTTGCACGCAACGTTCGAGTTTTGTTCGAAATAATTGTGGTATTATTTGTATCAATAAGATTTTAAATCGACAATTTTTCTATCAATGAAGGTTGGATACTGATCTGTAATACGTGCAAATCCGTAAACATAAATCAATTTAATAATCATCTATTAAAAAATAAATACCTTACATGGTAATAGCCATATTTGAACTTATTATATCTATCGATAGTTTATGCGAGAATTGATATTAGATTGTAGCCAGACCAAGAGTACTCACAACATTACCACCAATTAACTCTCCCCAGTCATTATGATTCATGTGGTCAATGCGATATAATACATTGGAGAGTTACTTGATTGCACATTCATCAATATGCGGCCCACAACTTCTGATGCATAAACAATTAATAAGAGATCAATTACCAAACGTATACAAGATTTGTGAATCAATATGAAGATTGTTGTTCGTATTTTGTAGAAAAAAATAATTATGTAATTGATTAAAATGTTAAAAATGCTGCAATTCTTGAAAGACATTTTTAAAAAGTATAAAAGCTATTAATATTTAACATAATTTTAGAAAAAGTTAAACAATTTTTTTTAACTAATACAATTGAAGAAGAACATTAAAAACATACTTTAAACTGACTAAAAACCTTCCCTGTTCTAAAGCAACCGGCAAGAGGACAATGTTTAACCAGACGAATTTTAAAGATGAGAGGAAAAAGAAAGAGAACAAACAACTAGAGATTTGATCTAATTTTTGCCGAAAGTTATTTTCACTCTTATTATGTAACCTTTTGCATTGTAAATATAGGACATTCTTTTTTTTCTGAATTATATAACCATACCTTGCCGTTTACACTTGTAGATAAAAAATAGTTTAGTTTATATTAATATACAATTAGTTATTATTCGTCACAAGTGCTAACCTTTTAACATACACCTCCCAGATTCTATTTCGGGAAAAGATAATTCAAATTTAGTAGTTAGTTGTTTGTAGGATTTTATGAAAGCCAACTGGACAACTATCAATATAATATTAACAATCTCACCATTGCTAAATTTCGGTATATATTTATATATTTGAACGGTAAGAACTCAAATTTTAGATTATTACTATTCCTTACCCACTCGCTTAGCTGGGCGTAGAAATTATTTTATTTAATTATTTACTGTAACTTAATATTATTATGAATAAAAACCATATCACAAAAAGTTTGGCGATAGCGCTATCTGCTGGTCATACGTTGAACCTAACACATTATACTTAATCCCATGGGTACACTCTGCTTTGATCTGGGACAGAAAGTAACCCAAATAGAAGGCAGTATTTTTAATATTTTACTATTTTTAAGACAAATCAGTACATGGAAAATCTTTCACGCACTACCCTCAGGAACTCTTGGTTTGTCAGGATAAAAAGTGACCTATTTGTGATCTACCTGCTAAATTTCATCAAAATTCGTTGAGTAATTTTTCGTGATTGACGGTCAAAGAGACAAAGAGAAAGACATTTTTTTTTTCAAAAAAGTGTATTTCAATTGTGATTATCAAAAATTGTTTGTGTACGGCTAAGTTCTAATTTTGTTACATGTATAGATTTATTATAATTAAAAAAAAATAAACAATATAACATCTTATTAAAGAATGGCCTGGAAAGTGTAGCTACGTTTGCCGTGTTTGTCAGTTGATAAATTTGCAGCTCAATAGAAATTTTAATTAAGGCACTTGTACTTGTTCATTCCGGTTGCTGAAACAAGAAATGTCTTATTTCCATTAATATTGCGAAACAAAACCGTGTGGTTAATTAGCTAAGAGAAATGTCCAAGATTAATATTAAAATAATTAAAAGAATATATAGTGAAGATTAACTTTAGAAACACGTGGTATTTGGAGAGATTTTTTTATCTGCCTTATATAACCGACATTTATCACAGAAGATAATTATGTAGTGAAAATAATTTGTACATAAATATAATTTACCTACAAAAAAATAAGCATAAAAATTACAAGTAATAAAATAATTTCGCATCCAATTCACATTATCATAATTGGTAATTAATAAGTAGATGCAAAGATATATGCTACTACTTGTATAAATTATTTGGTATGAAAAAAATAAAAATTAGCATAATTATTTAAGCTTTAAAAAACACGGAATAATAATAATTGGATGCTCGAACTCATAGTCGATGCAAATGTAATCACGATCGGCAGCAACGAAAAATTCAATTGAAGAGAGATTATTGAAAACGTTCTACCCACATATAATGAGACCTGAGTTAAATTTTAATTAACTTATCAGCTTTATTGTTCAATTAAAAAAATACACCATGAACGATGGCTGAAATATTCAATGAAAATATAAAAAATATCATTACTGTACTAAACATTTAAAAAATCCTCCTGGTTATCAGAATAGAGAAGGACGTACGGCCATAAGCTAAAGATTATTTCTCTTATGTTGATTTAGTTGACAATATTTGTATAAAATAATATCACTAAAGTAAAAAAGTTTTTTACGGAATTACGATACAACCAAATCGACATTGGCTGTCAAACTTGATTATACAGGGAATCCATCGTCTACTTCGGAATTGTTCCGATAAGAAAACGGATATACATAATGTGTTATTATCCTGAGATACAAACGGATCACGCTGTTGCCAGTGATAGGATTTATAATTGTTTTTTATTGTTTTGTTTATATTGAGTTCATGGTTTCGTGGTGTAAGTGATAACAAAATTTGGGTTAAATTATTTTTGTAATACAAAAAATGTGATGTAAAAAAGAAAACAAACTTTCTTTTTACGTTGCCGTATGTATCCTAAATCAGTGACCCGGATCCCGAAAGTCCTGCCCAAAGATACTCATGGATCGAAGAATCAATCACTCCGAAGTATATTGCATGGTTAAGCAATATTATACAGTAATGTTATAAATATTAATACGAGTATTATATTCCCTCGCTTTAAGTATAATCTCTTTTTATTAAAATACCAACAAATAAGAGTCAACAAAAGGCATAGTTTTAATATACATTAGCGAATAAAAACTAATTAATTTTTTTAAATATCTGTATACCATACACGATATTTTAAAACTATTGCTTTTTTTTTTAATTAATGGCACAAGCTACAAGTTTACATTCCTTCCAACTAAATATTAATCATCAAAATTGACGAATTACTTAAAAAAAAACACGTATCAAATTCAGAACTTCACAAGACACGCTTGGCCTTGTTTTACACTTTGACCGCCACGCAAATTTACCGCGCATTGTTTTGGGTGCAACAGTTCTCATTTAATAATATGATGTTAAGTTATAATTTTAGTAGCTTTAATAATAAATTAATAATAAAAATTGATAATAATTATGTTCTCTATGTTTCTCATTCATCCTATCGAAATAATCTCAAATAATCATTTGTAGCCAATCAGAACTTTTAGCACTCACTCCCAGATATTCCGTAGTTTTTTTTTTATTTAAGTCTTTGTTACCTCTGACTTGGTGGTCAGAGACATTATTTGCTTTTATAAATAATTATGCTTATATCTATTGCTACAATTTACAATATTGTTAATCATCTAATGTCTAATGCAATAATTATTAGTGATAATAAATGTTATATATCTAGATATTGTATTAGCATTTATTCCTAGTTATATATTTTCGTGCTTCATATTTACAATATTTAATAAACTTATTTCTAGTTTCCTTATTTCTAATAAAATCATGTATAGTGTTTATTTCTATGCTAATATCTAATTCTATTTCTAAGTTTTTCCTTTCTTTCCCAAATACTGGACAATCAACTATGAGGTGTGGTATCGTTTCTTCTGTTGCAGGATCACAGATGCACGCTGGATTCTCCTTGCATTTGAAGATATTCCGTAGTTAGCACTCAATGAGTTAGTAAAATATCTATGGAACTAACTTTTCATAATTAATTTAAATCTAAAAATATTAATCGCCATTAGGGCAAATTTACTCGTAGTATTTGTGTCGATACTTTCATAGTAGATTCGAATTACAAATTGAAAGACTCCGCTTGTCGGAATTAAGAACGATTGAGAGCCCTCGAGATTGTGGAGAGGTTGAACTACCTGTCGTGAGTACATACTTAAAACCTTACCCCGAATTATCATCATTTGAAATATTTCATGTGAAATCATTACACATGTAAAATATTTTTTTTAATAATTAGCATAAAGAATTACTAGTTACATAGATTCAGAAATTTGAATTGAAACTTAAATATTTTTCTTAAATTAATGTTAGGATATAAAAACTTTATCAAATGTCCCAAAAAAATAAACCGTCTACAAAAACTGGAAAGTGAAAAAGAGTTTTTGGTCGATATAAATTATTATGTCAAGATTCATACCAGCTGGCGCCCGCTTCGAGAGTATTTAATGGGTAATCATCGGAATCAGATAAAGAGGTAGTGGAAATAGAGGTCGTTACCGACCAATATTAAACTTGCAGTTGTATTGAGTATATTATAATATATGTGTATATACAAGATCCATATTTGCTGACAGGTTCAATGTATTTGACATCTGAACAAACTACATATTAACTATTCAGTCAAATACCAAAACTTTAGATGTGCTTCGAGAAGTCCACAGGAAACATCGATAATTACTTAAGGGGATTAAACTAAAATAACTCTATTAGGTTTTGGACGCTGTTTAATTAACAAATTTAATTGATGAGTTATGATGTAGTATTTGATTATTTTAATAACTTTTTGAAATTATACATTGTGAGCCTACTATGTAATGTTTGAATACTAATTTATTTTGGTTTAAAAAATAAAAGAGATATCCTTATCTTGCTTTTATACAGTTATACTATTTGAAACACGATAGAATAACGTTATGTATAATTGTATATAAATAACTGTATCTAAAAGACATAGATGCAGAACGACTAATGAGAGAAATTCGACTAAAACCTATTTTTAATTACACCAGTAATGAGAGCGGTCAATTTTCCTGCGGTACCTCCAAACTTAAGTATTATGTTTGGTCTGGCCTAGCATACCGAGCACACGCCTGAAAGATAAATTGCGACACAGGCCCAGATAGAGAGGTAGCAATCTGTGGCTGGTGGGTTTATAGCCTTTCGTGCCCCACACATGTATAATAAATATGATAAAATAGTAACTAATAAAGATTAATACACGTTATATAAATTTGACAGATATGTCCTTTCGATAATTCAAAACTCCATTTTCTAACGAACATCATACAGTTCATTTTTACAATAAACCGAATGTCAATTTTGAATTTTATTATGGGATTCCAAAAGAGAAAGTCAAAATAGACTGGGTAACTGATGAGAAGGTTGATTGTATACCTTGTCACAAAGTCATCACGTTGCCATCAATGGATTTATTGCAGTGGTCGTAGTTGTCATTTAAAACACGTAACTATTCTTAAGACGAGCCAATAACATTTCAGAAATTTTTTTCAGAAGTAAACCTTTACTATTCATCGTCAACAAAAGATAGGATGACAATAAATAAAACATTTGTAAAGTTTTGAGGTCTTTCTTTGCCGAAGAGGATGATATTAGTCTCATATAATCTTATCTGAAAACGAAATTAAGCACTCGTTAAGATAAAATTAGACATATTGTGGAATAAATTACTAATGGCTGAAGCACCTCTGTGCTGTGATTATGCACTCACAGCTATCTAATTATGCGTTTCCACGTAAACAAAACGCATACCCGAATAGTCGGCTCCACATGTGTATTTGGACAAAGTGGTAAAATAGTCGCTGCACCAGTGCGCCTTACGTAATTAAAAACAACCCATATTAATTTTTAACAAGGTACTCGTATGTATTATCTTTACTCACTTAAACTCTTTTAAGTTCCTGTATTCTTATTATGACATAGTTGAAAACATTTCTTTTGTTAAAATTCTATTAAATAAACTTTCGAAAATTTTAAAATTTCGTGCATAACTTGAACCACTCTCCATAAAATTTGTATAGATAAACAGATCTAAGAAAATTTTCAAAGAACTGGTTTCGTGCAATTTTAAATCGGCGTATATTCCAAATGACGGAAAAATATTAAAAATTATTTAATAATAAATAGATTTCTCTTTTAGACAAATAATAACTCGTAAAACAAATCTGAAATAGATTTGAAAGTTCGATGATTTTATTTGAGGAGTTTATTTCACACTTTAATTATATTTGCAATTACTTTAAGTTTTTGTAGATCAAAGATATAATATTTGAAAATAGATTTTATTAACAGAGATTAATATTTGAATTAATAATAGTTAATTTGAATATAAATAAATTTATAATTAAGCAGAGTTAGATTAAGAAAATCTAGCATTAGTAACTGTATGGTATTACATTAACATAAAAGCAATTTATTATACATTAAGTATTTATTATTATTTCTAAATTGTTGGATTTTTCAAGTTTTATTAAAATCATACATATTGTGAATACTTAACATCCGTAACGTAATTTTGTTATAAATCAATTATACATACGTATACGGCTTAATAAATGTTTGTACATTTATTAAGCTATAACCTCCAGGTGTTACGGGCTAATAACAAAGATCCTGTTACATATTAGGGGGAAATTATAACATTAATAGAAGTTAGTTTAATAAAATATATGCATTACAGTTGATCAGGTTACTAAATACTGGCCATCTTTATCTCACTTCTGTAAACCATTAAATTGTCTAGCTGAACAAGAGGCGTGACACTCATATAAAAAGTGAATATTTAATTCAATGAATTTTCATATTAACCTAGGGACGCTAAATAATATTTTGTCAATTGAAAGATAAACGTTTTTTCCCGATCTTAATTTCTTATTCAGATTTATCAAAAATTATTATTTGAAGCTACACCAATTTGCTATTCTTTCATAGCGAATAATATGAATATTTACCTTTAGACT
>DWQX01005181.1:0-13479 GCA_018245475.1 Pharmacophagus antenor
TCAAAAGTGAACTGTCAAAAGTGAACTGTCAAAAGTGAACTGTCAAAAGTGAACTGTCAAAAGTGAACTGTCAAAAGGAGCGCTGTGGCGGCGCTGGCGTTATTCACAACTAGCGAGAGCGGCGCCACGGCGCTCCTTAGCACTGACAGGGTTAATTTTGTTTCGAAAAACTTTATCCGTCCGCTTAATTAAACTCCAGCGAAGACGAGTATACTCTACGTACCTACACAAACGGAGTAAAATGTTTCCGCTTATAAAAGTAGGCAATTGTGATTTCGAAAATCAAACGTGGCGTGTTTGTTTGTTTCAGAAAGCATATAAACATTGTTCGTTGTTAACGAACGAAATTTATTTCATTGATAAAAATAGAAATGTATTACATGAAATTAAAATTAAGTCATTACAGGAACGAAAACATAAGCAATTAAAGATCAACTGAATTTCAAGACATCTAAGTTACGAAGCATGAAGTGATTATTTCAGAACATAATGCGGTCGAAACTTTTTCAGAAGACACTTCAGCGTGGGTCGTGTACGCCTCGCGCGTCACGGAACGTGTTAAGGAAAACATTGGCGTTAAATGGGGTAAAATTGAAAAAGAAAAAAACGTACATACGAGTTTCTAACTATTCAATTATATCGAAATAGAAGTATTACCTTATTTATTATTCATTAATAAAAAAAACTCACTCTCTCTCCTGCGCTATGTTGACCGGATTTAGCAGTTGTGGATCTAGAAAAAAGAAAAACAAATATATTATACAAAATTGTTATTGATTAACACTTTATAGACCGGTAGCCGATTTTAAAAAGCTTTCCGTCGTCGCCGCTCGCCCATATTTAGCCCGTCATTCAGACTCGCGGCTGACGCCTAACGGGAGACAAACTTTCAGACGATCATTCAGTTCTATAACTCTACACAATCATTTTTAAATGGAAAAAAAAAAAAAGAAACAAAACCTTTGCAGTAAAGAGTTTAACGAGAAAGACACAACAAGACGAGAGAATTTCTTTTTCATCACCGGTCGATGTGTTGAGATGGGTGATGAATCGAGGGAAACAAGCACAATTAGGTTCGAACACGTCTCTGGCGCAATGCTTCATCATCATCCGATGTCAACGTCAAAATATTTTTTACGTTCATTATTTATTTTTTATTTTTTTTTTTGGATATAATCTTTGCATAACTCGTAAGTAAACTGATATAGAAATATATATTTTTTTTAAAAAAACATTCTCTTTTCACACGCTTCCTCATCGTGTCATTTTGATTTTTTGTCAATTCCTTTTTTGTCACTTTATCTTTTTTTCTCTGCCGTAATTTTATATGCACATACGTGTGATAGGCGCACATATACTTTCGCACGGCGCGCTGAACACGCTACAAACGTTATTTTATATGCGCATATGATGACGACAAGTGTCGGGAAACTCGCGACAAGTCGGTTTCGACATTTCAGTTCATCACGGCGTTTCACGACCTGTACAGCACCATTAGTCTTTCGAATAAAAAAAAAATCCATCGTCCCACTCGATCCATGCAATTAATCATCCAAAGTCCACCCAAAGCAAAAAAAAAAACTAAAAACGTGATACGTATTTAAAAAAAAAAGTTGCTGATTGCCCCTTAAAAAAAAAAAAACAGAATTTCCTCCTAGTGGGACCTATGCCCCACCTCGGGATACACTGGTTTAAGAGTTTAATACCATATAGATGAGTATTTAAGAGTTCGGGCTCTCCATACAGGTAGCTGCCTGTTTGAAGTTATAACATACGCTAACCTCCATGATGCCCGTGGCCTTGCGGTGCAGCTTGCACGGGTATCTGCTGGACGGGCACCTGCTGCTGGTAGTGCTGCTGCTGCATCTGCTGCGGCTGCTGATACTGCTGCTGCTGCTGTTGGTACTGCTGCTGTTGCTGCAAGGGATGAGAGATTTGTTTTTTTAACGTTCAGTAGCTAACGGTGACTATGAGATTGTAGGTGCAGAGGTGCGCCTGCAGGGCAATCCAGAGCATTTTCCACCTTTATGGTTATGTTAAGACTTTATAGCTACAATGATTTATTTATTTTAGTGCTCAAAGTTGCTTTAATGAGGTGTGCGAAACTTTCGCGCTAGGAGCACCGCCTCTGCCTAGATGGTGAAGCGTTCGTCCAGAATACATCTAGCTCTTAGGTGTACGACTGCCGGAACAAAGCGATGCTGTTATGGCGGCAGATTGACATTGAGGGTCGTAGCTAGCCGGGCGGGTTTGAAAAATACTGCTACCTTCCTGACTCCACTGCTTGTATTGACCGGAAATTGAACACGGGACCCCCACATTATAAGGGAAGCAGATAAAACATTGTACCATAGAGGTAGCCAAAGACTTATATGGTCACATACACCAGCTAAGAGTATATTATTATACTCACTTGTGTTTGAACAGGCTGTGGTGGCGGAGGTGGTGGCTGGTAGTTCTAGAAACATAAAGAATAAACATTTAGAATTGGATAGTAATTAACTACACAAATAACCAATGTATGTGCCTTCAAATTTTTCTGTCGACAAAATAGTATGTATGAATATTTTTTAATTCTCTAAATGTTTTATTCTTCCTACATTGAAAATACAATGTTAACAGTAGGTAATAAATAGTTAAATTGAGGAAATATCCACACTTTTTAACTCTTTGCGGCCTACCATTGCATATATGCGTTCTGTGTAAATCATCAAATATGTCAAATAGCTTATTTATGCGTTTGGCGAAAACAGCTGACAGAGCCTACAAATGCATACACTTGTCTTACGTAAATGCTCGTGTAAAATGTGCATATAAAATGTGCTGAATTTAGCTTGGAGTGCTGTGAACGGCGTCATGAGCTTGTCACCACGGTACATTTCATTTAGAAACGTCTGGTCCACAAGGGTTAAGTATATTCTTAGACTTTTCCATTTTACTAGATCTATCTTTTTCTAATTATGTATTATAGTTTTATTCATAAAGTGTTTTATAATAAACAAGTTGTTGGGTGGACACATTAAATTAATAATTTTTGAGTCAACATTAATTTTTTTTTGAACAAGTGAACTGCTGGTGATTTTAGAAGTGAACTGACTTTATGACTGTCATTATCTAAAAAAAAAAATTGTCATGACCTCAAAAGTAATATTACTTTAAAAAACTGGTTAATGAAACATGAACACCCAGTAAGTATGCCTTTTTACATACATAGTATGATTGTAAAATGTATACATTTTATCTCTCTGAAAAATTACGTTTTACCGAATATATGTCATTATGTCAGTAGTTCTGGTATAAAATATTATAATTGTAGTTTGAAATTTCTATTATCTTACCTGATAGTTTTGTGGAGGCACACCAGGAGCTACCTTCTGCTGATATTGTTGCGAAATTGCGCACTGCATTATTGCAGCGAAAATTACTAACCTCAGCATATTTTCAGCTGCGAGAAAAAAATATTTTATTTAAGACTTATTTCTATATTAGACGAGTTTTAAAATTTAAATCGTCTATAAAATTTGTTCCGCTTCTTCGAATTTAAAATTAGTGGTTATATACGAATTTGTATTTAAATAACAGGTAATACGAGTAACTTTTCCAAACTACACGTATGTAAACTGTGACAAGTGTGTGAAAATTTTAATTACCTGTTAATGTAAGCTGTACACGTGGACGAATCGATAGGGGACTTATCGTACTGATGTAATGATAACATAAAGCTTTCTGCGTGAGTTTTCAAAAAAAACAGGATTGTGAAACATAAAATCCAACACGTCAGAGTTTTGTGGTTTTGACGTGAAACGTCAAACGCTCGCGTTCCGTGCTACGGAAGCTCAAGTTACAAATGACGGTGTTCACTAATTATATAAACAAAAAAAATTAACTATCAGCAAGGTTTACTGTTTCTATATATTATACGATGATAGCGCTCTTAAAAATATAACTAGCGGCGAACTTAATGTTTAGTAATATTTACACTGCAGAATCACATTTAGTTTGCCGTTTTTCTAGTATGAAACAGTGTAACGTTTTCGGATCACTTAATGAAAACTAGTTACTTTTTAATATTTGCTGTCTATGTAGTAACAAATCTTAAACAAGCAGTCGTAGACAAAAGAAAAGGTCTAGGTTTTCATACATTTTAATAAGTAGAAGAGATTAAATTTTTTTTTTATTTTTGTTATAAAGTTGTCGATAGTTCTTGAAGAAACAAGGCAAATACATTTTTTTTTACGTCGATATACAACGGAGTGACATTTATGTGTACTTATTTATTGCAAGAAATTAAGTTAATTTTTTATGGCCTAATGTTCTTAAAAACGATTTTATATCATATTTATAAAATTTTATCTACAAAATAGTAAAAGAAAATATGCTAACTTGATAACTTTATTCATAATTAATAAAAAACAAAATTATTCTAAAACCAATCAGCCGTCATCGTGATATGTCATTAAAATTGTGGGAGACATAAGACAACTATAAGAAACTTCGTACACTTAAAATAAAAAAAAAATTGTCAATTTTTTTTTATTATAGTTAGTTTTTTGTTCTTCCCATTGCCATCTACATCAACAACTAATCCCTCAAATTCACTAACTAACGACTTGAGACAATCGATTTCGTTCTTAGTCAAACCTACAGGCAATTCGAATTTAGCGTGCTCTCCGCTTCCCGCCAAACTTTGACACATTTCACGGACGTCATTTTGAAAATCCATGTCTACGTCATAGACAATATTTTTTTTCTGTGGGGCTGACTTAAAGACAGTCTCCCACATTTCTTTCTCTCTAAAAGATGAAACTTGAATATAACGTTCATAATCCGCCAACGCTTTACCGATCTCTTTGTTCTTTGGCTCGAGTTTTAACGCCTTTTTGTAATATTTCAAAGCCTCCTCCTTTTTACCGAGCGATTCATATGCTTTACCATAATAAAACAATCCCTTGCAATGGGTCTCGATGTCTATTATATGATCTAGACTCTCGCACATGTTTATAACGTATTTGGGTTTATTTATTTTATGATAACACACGGCTAAATTGATAAGAACGGTTATTTTAAGTTTTTTAACTTCGGCCTCTTCGATTTCCGTATTTGGATGCGAGACCCTCAACACTGACATTGACTGTTGGTAGTTTTTTATCGCTTTAGTGTATTTCTTCTTACTGAACAGGTCTTTCGCTTCAGAATGTAGTGATTTCACCGTTCCCATGGTAACATCGAATTTCCTCTGCTCTGCCATCGGTAAGTTATTGAACCTTGGTATTGAAATATTTAGGATTAATTATATACACGCATTTCTTGCCAAGTATAGCATGAAAAGGGGTCTTCGATATTTAAAAGAATTTAAATATTATCTTGATACTTCATAATTTAAACTTTTTCGTGTCCATATCGCGTAAATATTTATTAGATACGATACCTAACATTTCTTGACGTTCCGACGAATAATAGGTATCGTACCTTGTGAATATTTACGCAATATAGACCCGAAAAAGGTTAAATTATAAATGAAATTTATTTACTAATTTTATAGTAGTGGCTGCGGTTTACCCGCTTGCTTGTTGCGTAGTCTGGAACTGTGTAGCTGTCTACCGCTTTCGTGTAAATATAGAAATACTAACCTGGCAGCCGCTTGCGTGTCTCTAACGTCGTACAAAACTATGACGAACAACGCGGGCTCCGGCCTCACCCGGGGCGGAGCCCCCCTTTCGCCCCATGCCACCTTCGGCTGCAGCAGTAGTTGGAATCTCGCCGTGGGCCCTTTCACTGCGGTTAGACCTATTTCCAGACCTAACAGTATCTTACCGACACCTAAACGGATTCGCTGGAAGAAACAATCATTAACAATTTCATTGATAGGTTACACTTTTTTCTTTTTTATTAAGGTCCCGTACCCAAAGGTTGATAATAGGAACCCTATTACTGAGACTACGCAGTTCGTCTGTCCGTCTATCTATCTGTTAGCGGGCTGTATTCCATGATCCGTGATAGATAGAAAGTTAAAGAAATTGACAGGTTGTGTACATCTATTGCCACTACAGCAATAAATAATTAAAAAAAAACTTACAAGAAATGTAATTTTAAAAGCGTTTATGGTACGGAACCCTCCGCGGTTCGAGTTTGACAGACACTTGGCTATTTATTACATTTAGTACAATACCCGTGGATTTGATTCGGCATGTCGACAAACAAGAGCGAGATTCTCGGTCAGGTTTGGTTTTGTAGGGCAACATATGTCTATCGCAATTTTAACTTATATCTAGTGACCTTTTTCTCAGAGTATGTAATAGCAACGCTAGATTTACCGGATCCGTCATTTTGACGGACCGACCATAGATAAAAGTTTCGTATACAAGTGTGCGTTTAACTTTTTTATACTGCCTCTACCAACATCGTTCTGTATATTTTATAGCAAACCAGGGAAAATATGAATACCATAACGCACAAAATTACTACAGACTCGGAAAGAAAAAACTATAAAAATGTGTTAAGTAACATCGTGTGGGCCAACTACAAGAGACCAGTGGGCCACTGGTTGCGCATAGACAAACGGTATATATTTTAAAAGGAAATTAAAAAAAAAACATTAAATAACATACTAAAGGCATTCCAGAGTTCATTGTTAGAGTGGAGTCGAAGGGGATCTTTGCTTTTTCCCAATACGCGGCGTAATGCAGTGTCACTTCGGCATCGACTGGGACAAGTGGACCGTTACCTGTATTGTCGAGAACGAATGAATGAGTGAAGGCAAGAGTTGAATGAATAAATATGTATAAGGAATGAACGAATGAATAAATATGCGGTGGATGATATGGTGACTCGTTACCGAAACGATTAATGGTAAGAGTAAGATACTTTTTTTAGATAGTTAAGCAGCGAAATGAGCGAGCGATTTACGTATATCTTAATGGGTGTCTAAGGTTAAGGTTTTATTTATATTTACGCTTTTTGCGGTGAAAGAGTTAATACGAGAGTAGGCTATTTTCTTTATGGTCCCTAATTCACTTTTTTTATAGGAAGATTAGACAAACGCACGGGCGGTTCACCTGATGTATAGTGATCACCGTCGCCCATAGACAATAACAGCTGCGCTGCTCAACTTTCATGGCATGGATAGTATTTAATTCCTTTGGTGGATAATAGGGATAAATCTTTTTACTTTCTTGCTATCCATGCTGACTCTGTGGCTGGCACTGGGTCGTTCTGTTGACCGACATGGTATTTTATACCTTTTATGGTACAACTTTATTATTTCAAACATAGTTTAATTTTGCATGGTTCCATATGTTCTATTTCATTACTTTGTGTACATTGCGACAGCGTACCGCTGGGTAGTTTGTTGCGCCGGTACTTCGCCCCAGTTAGATCACTCATGAAGTGGTGAATGGTGTGCTAATCAGGGCGTTGTCTATAAATTTAAATTGATTTCAAAGAGTGCCACATGGTAACATTTTTTTACGTGGGGGAAATGCCTTCGCCTGCGTGCGTTCGCGGGGGCAAGGACACGTTATGCCGGACTTGCACCGACTAAAACCCCCACGATGTTCCATCATCGCCGCTTTACGGTAGGATCACGGGAACACTTGCGCACACCTCCCCAACCCGGCCAGCGCTGGCCGCAACGTGCGGCCCCCTCTCACGGGAGGTAAACCTTCCTTATCTCCTCCGACACACATCCGAGGCAGGCCCCCCAAACTCATCTGGAGTGGCCACCTCCGGCCAGCCCTACGCCTCAGGCCGGCCGGGTGGGTTCCTCTTCGTTTCACCGTGTGTGACCAGGCCACGGTTACTAAGCCCCTCCGCCACGACAAGACGGGAAACCCGTTGAGGGTGCCATTTGGTAGCCTAACTTAAAATATTCCGCGCCACGAGAGGCGAGCCACGCTGAAGTATCCTTTTGAAAAAGTTTCGACGGCATGTTTTCTTAAATAATTACATTAAACTTAAAACAATTACATACAACTTTAATCCACATAAGGAATAAGTAAAATTTTTAATAACTGAATAAGTGATTAAATGATTGTCTCCATATATCATCCTCACAAGTACATAAGGTAAGAATGTTCTAAAAACACCCTGGTACGGAATGTGTTATATGGATTCTAGACGATTCTATTTGCATTGGCCGCATACGAAACTTCGCTACGCTTATTTTGATTGTAATAAATGAGTTCTGAGTGTTGACTGTGAAACCACTGACCTTCCTCGATTATCAACATCTTCACGTCGCCGCTGGCAACACAGTCCACCATTTTGGCGGACAACTGGCTGAACGAATGGTACTCGGGTGAAGACAGCAACATTTTCTCCGTGAACGTTTCCAAGTTCTTGAGCACATCTTCACAATCGCTATAAAGTGTACAGCCAATCTATACCGACTCGATTACCTCCATGGCGCAGCGGTTCACCCGCTTGCCTTGTGACGCGTTGGCTCAGGGTTCGACTCTCGGGCTCCAGAAGTAGTGAAGTCCGGATGGTGGTAGGGTTTTATTGAACCCGCTCAATTACCACCCTCAATGTCAATCTGCAGCCATAACAGCATTGCTGTGTTCCGCCAGTCATACACATGATGATGATTGATGTATTCTAGGTGAACACACTTCACTATCTACTGTCTCATTGTCACATAACATCACGGTTAATTCGGACCATGTGTGCGACCATGTGTTTTGAAAGGCTATGTGAAGGTAAAACGATATAAATAAACTTTTTTCTATATATATATATCTGCAATCAGGTTATGAGCAGGTAAGTTGAAGTTAAAAATTTGGTGTGGCGAAAATCTCATCCAATGAGGGGGTTCAACAATTTTCTGTGGACGGAAATCTTTGGTGTAATTTAAGTATTTCCACCCTAAATAAATAAATATTTATTTATTATTCAACTATTAATATTTCTTTTCCATATGATAAAAAAGTATAACAATCACCTAAATGTAATGGTATACAATGTGTATTGCCGTAAAATAAAAATCTAAATTTGTCCAAACCAGACACATCATGAGATATGCAGATAAAATAATCACAGTAAAAGATCTCCAACAGTGCACTGTGAAAACAATAATGATGCAGGAAAAAAGATTATTAAGAGTTTACTGATAATAATTTATACAAATATAACTTAAATTCATAGATGGTTTAGCTTGCTCTTAGATATAATTGCTGGAAGACAATGGTTCTATAACTGGTTGACATTGAGGGTTGCAGATTGGCCGGCAATTTAGGAAAAAACTTATCACTATACATACTCAACAATTCATGTGGCCCTGAAATTGAACCTGGCACCTTTACTTTATAAGATAAGCTGATAACCTCTACACAATGCCCAATCAATGTTGAAATAAATGCATAAATCAAGATTCAATAAAATGCAGATCGGTGAAAAAACCTAAAGTATAAACCATACTAACAATACTCTTCACTGTAGAGGTAATCCACTTCCACTATAAATTAAAACTTACATACCCTAATGACAAAAACTAGAATTTATAATTACCTCTTTATTCATCTGTATACCTTATATCCCCTGAATGTTTGCCACCAACAATATTCTAACTTTGCATTCTATATACAAACAATATTCAATAAAAAATAATAAATTTATTATTTTATTAATAATTAAAATATTAAAGAAAATATATTCATAACATAACACAATACCTGTCATCATCATCAGTATCCCACATTAAACTATCACTCATGTTCAGTACTGATTCTGGGTTCTTTTTAAAATCTGTGTTTATTTGAAACTCTGTTTGTGACATTATAAGGTCTCTGAAAAGATAAATTATTGCCACTTTTTCTAAAGAAAATAAAAAGAATATTGGGCTGTATGAATTCGAAACCTTTTCTGTTATTAAAGAATGAAACATTTCCATATATTTAAATAGTAATTAAAATTCATGTAACATCACTAATACACATTTGATTTATGTGAAACTAATTAATATTTCTAGATCATTACAAGTAATGGTACAGTTATTAAACTTTTCTGCTTTTTCAGTTTTCAGAAGGATACTTTCCTAATGTTCTTAATATTCGAAAATTAACAAACGTTATTTCAACTTACTTTAAATTAATTCCCTTTGAAAGTTCTATAGGCTCTTTATGAATATCATCCATTTTATTAAAAAGTACTTTACAAATAAAAAAAAATTACATATACTATTAAAACATATCTATAAATTCAAAACAAAAATATTTTTCTGCCTCAATACCGCAAAAGCTACAGGTGCGAATACCACTCAAAGATGTGAACGATACATCGATATGTTAAAAAAATACTGATGTTCACTGGTGCCATCAATTAGCCTATTTTTACGATCAGTTTACAAATATAACACAATAAATAAAAAAGTAAAACAGTTGCAATTTTTTATGTTCTATTTTACATTTTCAGTAATAGCTACTTTATATATTAACCGTAGCGAGCTCGCTCAGGTTGACGGCAATACCATCTACAGTCGATTCGTAAACATTATAACAGAATTAATCGATTAAAATGATTCGAATCGTTGCAAGAAGTAAATTGACATCAGCATCACAATGTTTTTGTTGATTCGCATGTGCTATTTTATTAATAGTATTCATCAAGGTCAAAACTTTAAGCGTTACGGAGAAGATTCTATAGCTGAGTAAGCGTTGATGTAAAGAAAATAGGTAAGCTTAACACCAGAATATAGGAATTGACTGAAAATTTGCTATCAATATAAACAGATATTTTTCAAACTTATTTTTTAAATAAGATTTGTAAGAAATACGTTAATTTGCATATTCTGAATCATTATTATCTATGAGCTATGTGGTGGTGTATCTTAATTTAAAAAATCACCATCAATTGCTCTCTTCAAGACAATGACCTTTCACTCTTTAATCTTATAACCATTTGTTACTGAGGGTAGAAATAATATGGTTTCTGTATATATGAATATCTATTATGTAGTCACATAAAAATGTTCATCCGAAAATGTCGCGATTAGATTTTTGAGGTATTTAGAGATATTATTTATTAAAGAGTAAAGTGATTACACATTTTATTGTCTTTAAAAATTTGTGACTGGGAAAAATTGTAGCAGCTAGCACAATTTCATTAACATTTTTATTTTTTGTACAGTGTTTCTCTATGATTTTTAAACCACTCAGGATATAATAATGCATAAAGCCCTGATAGCTGAGAAAGCCTGGTAGTCTTGGAATTAAAATTATTTGAGGTTCTTATATTAAATATTTTATAAACTTATTAATTTTTCTGAATAATATGTGAAATTGATAAAATTATGTCTAGTTCTCAAGATGGTTTCTCTCAATTTACTCCCATAGATAGTAATCATAATCATGCATTCTCTCTCAACCTGTAAACGGGGACTTGATAATTTATATTTCTTTGTTTATTCCTTCTCTATTATATAAATTATAAAAAAAAATTACCAACCAAACATCATCATTGTTCAACTAATCGAGATAGTGTATCATTTAACCTGATAATAGTATAAAAACTGTTGAAAAATGTGTCCATTTCATGCTTTTATTCAATTACTGTTTTAGTCATCAAACATTTAACAGATAAAAGAGTACAATAACTTGTTTTTGCCATGGCGGATCCGAACCCGTACCAGATGATGACATGCCCATACAACTTATCACACCAGGTCGAGAATTACAGGATGCATATACACCTGCAGAAATGTCGGAAGCAACATCCGAATTGCAATAAAGTGAACTGTCCATTTGACTCTACGCACATTGTCAATGATGTGGAGATAGATGTGAGTTTAGTTTATATTTTAAGTACACCTACCCCCTGATTTGGACCCTGTTCGAATTACACAGACTACTCCATCAGATTAAGTAAAAAAAAGTTTTTTGTGATTTAAAAATAGTGTAAAAAGCAGTTATGTAATTTGAGTAATGCTGCAAATCACACTTGGTAGATTATAGCCAATAGGTATGCTGGGCATTAGACATTTTAATAAAACATATTTTATTTTTTACTGATTTTGTTGCTCATATTTTAACTATTCATGGCCTTAAATATGTCTTTTACATAATTTCTTTTTTTTCTAAAAGCCACCATATTCATCATTAGCAAGAACATTTTGTTTAAATTGTGGTATTAAATAATTAAACTTATTATTAAACCTTTTATGTCAATATTGTTTACATACCATTTAACATTGGATAATATTAATATGGCATTAGTTGAAATAAATGAACATGAATTGAGAAAATGAATTAGAAAAAACCAAAGGAGTTTTTTGGTATTTTAATAATAAGTGGGTATAAACCTTAAATTATATCTCATGGAATGAGTGTTATTATTATTTATTTATTTTCAACAAAGCTTATTTCCTTATACATAATGTACATTTTTATGTGATTGTTGTATTAAGTTATTTTCCTTTAACTACTTTAAATGACTGAATAAGAGATAATTGATAATATGAATGTAGTCATTTCGAGGCATTAGTTTTTGTCACTAAATCACTAAATTGTAATGAGTCATTATGCTAGAAACTTGATGTGATAGTAATTTTAAATGAGGAATAATTTAACATGTTCATACTGGCAATCATTCCTGTCCCTCAAACCGTGGGACTATGAGCATATTTGACGAAAGGTACACACTCGATTGTGTTTCTAGAGAAGTAATAAATAACGAACTCATATTAACGATATAATCCATATTAAAATTGTGTATTACACTTGCTTACCATTTTAAAGTATTTACTGTTAAACAGATACAAGTTTATTGTGGGTGCACTTATCGCCTGATGAGAGATTAGTGTGACCGACCAGTGACACAAACTACTTTACAGAACCGACAAGTTTGACTTAATAGTGAACTAAGCCAGCATGAATATCATATATATTCAATCTCTTTCAGCACCATGTGAGTGTGTGCCCCAAGAGGCATATGCTGGACAACCAGATGTACATAGTGGATGACGAGTACCGACCAACAGTTGAGTTAGTGTCAACAACTCCTGTTGTTGGTGCCGAAGAGAATTGGGAGGATGTAAGATAGCATTGTATAACTATTTATTTATTTAAATTGTTTAATACATAAAATCTTGTACATAAGGCGGACTTAATGCCAAATGACATTCTCGGCCAGTCTACCTTAGGATTGAGTAGAAAAGAATGTAAGGGTGCATGAAAATAAGTGAAAAAAATGAAAAATAAGCCATTTAAAGAATTTATTTATTATTCGGGTTCCTGTCAACTTGCTTGTGGTATTTGCCTTAAATATTAGAAAAAAATAGTCTGTGACTAATTATTAATGCTTTGAATACATTTGACGAGTGAGACTCGTCATCTCTTTACTTGGGCGAAATTACAGTGAACGAGTCTGACACGTCATCTGAATTTGAGTAGTAGGCGTTTAATTTTGCGCAACCCCACCTAGTTGGCGTTGATCGCAAACAATTGCCTAACCTTTGTTTTCGACATCTTACAGTTGCAAATAATTATT
>DWQX01005182.1:0-13479 GCA_018245475.1 Pharmacophagus antenor
GTATAAGTACAACATTGGACGGCGTACAGCGTTAATATCAGCAGTGTAAATTCTCTAAAAAGTGATTTTCAGCGGAGACCTGGCTGACGCGCGCTTCGGCACCCAAGCACTGATAATTTTAATAGTAATTATTTTCCTTTATCTTCCTGAAGACAGTCAGACAATGTCACTAAAGAGTCTGACGCGAAAATAATGAGTAAACCTAAAACGTTACAGATTGAAGTGAAAATTAGAGAGTTTCAAAACATAATGTAGAAAAACTTTGGTATTCACATGATCACTCAATTAACAGCTGGTTAACTTCCTTACAAAAAGATTAAAAAGTCAATCAATTGATATTTAAACCGGACATTATTATCGTAGTGGTACCAAATAAATAAATACAAAATGTTTTAAATTAATTCACAACAAGATATTATTCATTTCAAACATAAATTCCACATAGAATGTAGATCGTTTTGCGAAATTTATTAGTTATCGAGAATAATAGCCGCGATATATAAAACCAAAAAAAAATGCGACCTCTGCGATCCGGGTTACATGAATCAAATTTTTGACATTAAAAAAAAACTATTTATTTAAATGTTAATTGTTAAATAGATTACGAGTTAAAAATCGCTTGTGTTGTCGAAGGTTTCGGCTTAAATTCCGGGTCACATGAGCTGTGGTGTTTTGGCATAGCGGTAGATTTGTTGAACGCACCTAGGTAGCTTCCACCCTCAGCGTCGATTTGCTCCCATAACAACATGAAGGTTTTCAAACAGGAGATGGGACGCTTCCAAGAGAACCGTACCGTGGTGACGAGCTCATGTCGCCGTTCACAGTACTCATAGTCAAATTCTGGTTCATAGCCAAATTCATTTTATATTATATGTATGTACATAAACGAGCATTTACGTGAGACACATATACGCGTTCTTAGGCGCTGTCAGATGTTTTCGCCAAACGCATGTATAAGTTATTTGCCATTTAATGATTTACACAGAACGCATATATGCGGCTGTAGTCCGCAACGGGTTAAGATCAATTGTTAACCTTTAACCTATAAATAACATTGTATTGTTACTCATTTCGGCAGTACTCCTATTGACTGAAAGGCCGTCCTGTTACTTTTAGTAAGACGGTCTTTTGCATTGCTAATATATTAATATACTTTTCTTAATTTGTGATTTAATTTTTTTTTTATTTGTATATTTTTTTCATTTTTAGTAAAGACTATTCCCTTCTATTCTATTCCAGATTTCAATGACCATCTTAAGCTTGTACGTAATAAGTTTAAGCCCTTCTACTATTCTAGTCCTTTCATATTATGTTATAAAAAAAAACTGTTAGGTTATTTTATCACTTAGTATCGTAGAACTCGTCTTTTTCCGTGCTGAAAGAACTAATCAATCTATACAAAAACCTTGTATCCAAATATAACAATAATCTACCCATACATCTCCAGCCTGAATCTTATGAAATTGGACATTGTCATAATCATTTATAAAAGCGACATATAACATACGGTAGTACGCAAATGAATGGTTATTTTGGCATCGTATAAATTGAATGCGATAAGTATCAATAAAAATAAACCTTTCGTCCAGTACAATATTTGTCAATGCGATAATCCGACACGCGCGCGACAACGCCACCTTCAATTTATTGACGTGTTTTCGCGAATAATAAAGTAAGAAATCCAATCGGAATTAAACTATACAAATAAAAATGACCCGCGACCGCCATTTCGCCCGTGATATGTGGTGCGATATTAGAGTATGTCTGCAGTAGAAGAGCGGGAAGTACGGGCGTTATTTAGTAACCACCGACACAAGAAATGTTATTTAACGTGTATAAATACACGTGATTTCGTGTCTATGGTATTGTTGTACACTAAAGACAGATTTACGTCTGGTTCTTTTTTTCGTTTTGATGAGCCCTTACAAAATTACAGCTTTCTTTTACTTGTCCATTGATTTTCGTCTCTTTCAGGAAAGTTTTATATTTTTGTATTATTGTTGTTTTTTTTACTTCATACATTTAGATGTTTTGCGCTGAAACTATAATCATTTCAATATCCAACAACCATTTCGATTTATGTTTAGGCGTGTAGTGACATGTCCAAATGAGATCCCAAATTCGATGCCATTTCACGTGACTAGTAGAGTTTGGACGATAGGAAAGTTTAAACCCGCCAAACTAATTACAAACTTTGTGGTCAATCTGCATAATAAATAACAGCATCGCTGTGTTCCGACAGTCATACATGTGAGAACTTAACTCTAGGCGACAACGCTTCACCATCTACGGCCTCGTCACTTAACACTAGGTGAAGTCGAGGTCAAGTGTTAGTCCATAGCCGATAAAAAAAAACAATTTCCGCGTACCAAGATCTCACCGTCACCGCCCGTCACAATGAACGCAACACAACGCTGCCTCCAGCAACAATACCGGCCTTTACTTCTTTTTTTTCCGCCGCGGAATCTGGATGGACTACTTTCGAAAACAAGAGGTGACCTAAATTTGTTAAAGCTACAATATGTAAATCACACCTACCGCAACACACGATTTCACGTAAGCAATTATAATTAAGTAAAAATGCCATTTGGGATTTGAACTGAGGCATCGAGTTTCGTTTAAAACAACCTTGTCTAAAGTGATTGATAATTAATAAATATATGATTTATTAGAGCATAAACGCGGCGCAACACTAATAGGAGTGCTTTTTAACTGATTTTGACAGATGTAAGGTTATTTCATTATACGAGTCCAATTCAATTATGTGTGTAGTGTTGAGGTTTCACATTTATTCCAATAACGAATGGAAAACCGCCCGCTTCGCTTATCATAAAAGGAAAATAAAAACATATAGAGTCTATGGAATTCCAAAAACAAAGAGCCATAAATCATCTATCAATTATAAAAAGCATCGTATAGTCACCCATCTCGATACGTTCAGTAGTGTAGATATGATTGGTAAGAGAAAAACAATGGATAATACATATAGACAAAAAAACGAAATGTCTCTTTATAACTTAATGTTTTAAACAAATAATCGAACCAGTAAAACTGATTATATAGGTCCTATTTCTTTTTTAAAATTAAACGTCAATTTGGCCTCTTTTAATTCTTATATAAACAGTTGTATTACCAGTGAATATCGTCCTTTCGTTTCGACGATTTCTAAAAACAAACGGATAGACAGACAAGGTTTTATTCAATGACCTTTTTGACGTTAGTTACATGTAAATATTGATATGAACAAAAAATCATTTAAAAACTGTTATTACATTTGTTACAAACAGAAATTCTATTATTAAATATATCAACATCGGGAAGTTTAAAATAAAATTTATTTTATTATTGTAATTATAAATTAAGTTTATCCTATGAAAATTTTGTATTATTTTTAGTGAAATAACGTTTGTTATTAAATTGAAATTAAAAATCGTTCAATCTTCAACATCTTGAAAATTAACTTGCACATATTCTAAATGTAAAACGTGATGCGATAATTTAGTGCTACATGATCCAATGCAAATTGTAATTAATCCCACTTTAAGTTTCACGATATGGCAATGAAGTGAGCCACTAACGAAAGTATGCCTGTCAGAGACGTACCTTCAAATTAAAACTTCAATGTGCCATGTATTATATAACACATTATTAACTTTTCAAGGATTTGCGCTCGCAATCTGTCTCCGTGGCTCATTGGTTTACCGGTTTGGTTTGATTCATTGTACACACCAACAGCGGAATCTGGATAGTGGCAATGTTTTTTCGAACGCGCTTAACTAGCTGCCATCGTGAATATCAACCAGTTGGCATAAATATTTTTCTATGTTCCGGCAGTAATATTAACGTAAAACCAAAGATATTCTAGGCGAGCACCCTTCATCATCTACGACCTAGTCACTTAACATCATATGAAATTAAGATCAAATGTTGGCTCATTTGTATTATGTACAATATTTTAAAATTAAACAATCAATTTAAAAGAAAAATTAGTGACCATTCCAACATTCCAAATGTTATCGATCAGTTCTTTATCAAATTATATGGTACCTTAACACTAGATTTACGGACTCATTTTTGTGATTTTCTTTTCGTGTCTGTAATAATTTTGTGCATTATCGTATTCTTATTTTTCCTGTTTTGCAATAAAATGTATAGAACAATATTGCCAGAGGCAGTAAAAAAATAGATAATCAAACAAATATTAGTATTTAGAAGTTTTTATCTAAAGTTCGTCCGTCAAAATGACGGATCCGGTGAATACAGTGTTAAAATGTGAATAAATAAAAAGAAAACAAATACTTAATCGGTACTTCTAAAACTGCAATACCTTAATGATTTTTTCACAAACAAAGTTTTAAATTTAAAATAAACAATTTTAGAATCAATACCTATTTTCCTCACGGTTGTCATTTGATTAGGATTAAAGCAATTTTGTTCACCCTGGTATCTAGCTCGAGGTCAAATCATCGAATGAAGTTATTAAAATTGTACGCCTCCGTCATTACACTGTAACCAGTGTTTATTGATAATCGATTAAAGCGACATTCGACACGGCTAGACTGTGTGGAGCAAGTATGGCGTCACCAACATGAATCACGCGCCTAACTTTTAAGCTTATTAAATATTGATATCTGTCATATCACTCCATGGCAAAGATTCCCAAACTTTGTGCATTAACGTCCTCTGTAAAACGTCTTAGACCACGAATGACACGCCACATCCGCCTACCGGCACTAAGATGTCAGAAGTGTCACGAGCCAGAGATTGACGAATTCCAGCAAGCGGGTAACACACCTACTTGATATTATGTTGTATAATGAGCCCAGTGTAATATGTTACAATATGGATTCCGTAATAATGACTTGGACCTATCCTAGCAATCAAAAAAAAATTTTTTTTCAAGATCTGTGAATTTAACATTTTAACATTGTAAAATATATTACTAACTGCCTCCGTGGCACAATGGTGTACCGCTTGCTTCGCTACGCAAAGAACCTAGGTTAGATTCCTAGGTCATAGAATTAATGTAGTCTAGATGGTGATAGAGTATTTCAAACCCAGCTAGCTTCCACCCTCAATGTCAACCTGCCACCATAACAGCGTTGCTGCTTTCCGACAGTCAAATATGTGAGAGACAGAATTATTCTATGCGGACACGCTACACCATTTAAGAGATCATTATCACTCATCATCAAAACGAAATCAAAGTGTGTCAGCCCATAACCGATGAATGAAATTGAGATTGAGATTAAACAGTACCCATTTTTTTAAAAAACAAGAGAAACAAAGTAATCACACGTCTCGTAAATAGTATAACGCCTCGATATTAACTGACGCTTTAACAGATATGGTTATTAAGAACACCGATGCTGACATTTTGATAGGCGCGTCGAGCCTGTATTAACTGTGATTCACAATATCCCAGGCGACATACAACAATACGCTACCCCTGACTCACCGATAGTAGCAGGAACTCTTGAAATATCAAAGTATAGGCAAAGTAACGATTTTCAATTAGACACCAATAGAATTAAAGCCGTAACAAAAAAGATAGTTATTTGTTCGTTAATATTAAACGTGTATTAAGAAAGAGAGGAAAACAATTTCCTGATAGTATTTATACTGATAAAATACATGCGATTGTATTTAGTTATACTGCCGAACAGAGACTTTTGGATCGTGGTAGGGTTTGTCGAACCCTCCTGACTAGCTATCACCCTCAATGTTAATCTCCCACCATAAAAACATTGTTGTGCATCCAGCAGACTTACACATAGAGTCAAAGTATTCTAATCGAGGACGCTTCATTATCTACGGCCTTATTGTCACTTAACGCATTATCGACCGGTGATGAAAAAGAAATTCCCCCATCTTGTCGTGTTTTTGTCGATAAACTTGTTACGGCACAGTTCTTTTTTCTTATTAAAAAATGAATGAGCAGAGATAAGGAACTGAACAATCGTCTGAAGGTTTTTCTCTCAATAGGCATCAGCTACAAAAGTCAGAATAACGGGCTAAACGACGACGAAAAGTCTAAAAATCGGCTATCGGTCGATAAAGTGTTAACATCCGATAGAATTGAGGTCCAACGGGGCAATTATTATCATTCTCCTTACTTTGTTCCGCTCTTATTTTTGTGTTTACTACTGTAACTACATAGGAATTAATTCCGACAGACATTTACTCTGTGATGCAAGTGACCTTAAAATATTAAAAAAAGAACTCAATAAATAATAGCGATTTGAAAAAAAAATCAAACAAAAACCTCTCTTGTAAAATTAACACATTAAGCCATTTTTAAAGATGTAAAATAGCTGCATAAATAAAAATAAATTTAAATAAAAATTAGGCTTGTGTTATATATTATGTATACAGCAATGAGCCAATTTGTCGACATATTCTTCACATATACATTAATATCGCCAATAGATAATACAACTTAAAGCGCCATTAGCCTATTAGAATCGGAGAACTAACTATATACGAAGTTAAATTTGCCGTTCACTCGTTATCTTAAACCATTTGGAACAGGATTTAGGTAAGTCGGATTGAACTTAAATTAGTTAATTTAATATATAATATATAATCATCGTCATCATTTCAGCCTATCGAGTACATCCCTGAATGATTACTAGCTTTACCGGTCCAATACCATTTGCATTAATTCTCTGCGATCTTCATCACCTCTCTGTTCCTTCACCAGTTCTCTGCTCTTTGATTTCAGTGTTACTGTAGGGCGTACAAAGCTGTGCGGCAATAATTGGTCTCCATTTTCTGCCTAGCCGACCCACTTTTGCGCTGTGTGGCCCATTTACTACGATTACTTCATTACCACATCCATTAGCTAGACTATTTCAGCAACCTTAGTTGTTTTATGGATTTCGTCATACGTGATTCCATCACATAGATAAACATCCAGTGCAGCCTTCACTATAGCTCGCTAGTCGAATTTGAGTTTTTTTTTTTATAAAACCTGTCATAAGAAAGTAGTATTAAATTAACACTGTAATCCCTTTTAAAAATTGAATAAATAAATAAATATTGGAATATCACAAATAAACTGTTACTGTACCACAAATACTGCCTTTTCATTCCCACCGTCAATAATATAGCGTCTGATTTTTCTTGTATAAAATTAAACTAAAGAAAATTGAAAATCTCCAAGGGTTACAAAGATTTCAATTGGCATCGTGTACTAAAACAATTATAAGCATTTCAACGCTATTAAAGAGTTATTTAAGCTTAAGTAACTTTAGTTTTTAACTTATTAAATAGTTTGTTATTGCGCAAATATGCTGCTAGTAGCTCGGGTTAATCCCATTTAGGTTTAAACGAGCGTTGTGGTAGCGAGCATGGACATAAGTTACGTCGTAATATGTCCCGATAAAAAACATTGTTTTATTACTTGCTCCACGACATATGTCGAGGGAACCTTTATCGTCGCTAAGTATAATGTACAATGCCATCGATACTCTTGAAGGATGTGCTAAAAGGATATGACGACATTGTACACAAATTATGTAGTTATATCTGCATTTGACGTTACAGATAAATTTTATTGTCTATATACACAGAGAGTAGAATTTGAATTATTGAAATACACAAATTACAATTAAATCAAATTATTAATGGTAACCTTACTACAAATATAATAGAAATAAAATTCAATTCCACAGTAAAATTAATTCGTAGAATTAGACTTAGTATAAAAGGAATTGAAATGATTTAGAATTTATTTACCCTGTGTAACCTTGTACTTGTCTGAATCAACGGCCGTGAGACTTACATGGATTTTGTCCTACTGAACGGTGTTAAATATAAAACTCCCTATGTTCTTTGAACTTAGCCACCATGCTAAAAAAGGCGATTGTTTTTCGTAGATCTCGAATTTCGGAATAAATCAAGGGCGACCACCGTGAAGATTTAGCGAGTAGAAATCCTACAATTACTTGTGAAAGATTGATATTTGAAGATTTCCCCTCAGTTTAAAAAGGTACATTATTTTAGGCCCTAAATAATAGAATAAATATAATAGAAAATTTACTTACCTTCGACTCTAAAAATTCGCACTTACAAAATTTTTATCACAAACTTAAAAGAGGTTGCTATTCCTTCCAACATAACAACTATAGTATTTAAAATGATTATCCTATTCTTAACACCTAATTTATTCTCATTTCAATACTAGACAATGAATTTTTAATACTACAAATATTTGGTAAAAACCCGTAATAAGTCTTTACTAAGTAGAATTTACAATTTCGAAATCACTGTTGTTTTTTTTTTCATCTAATCAACATAAATTTGTTATAACGCTTTCCTTGTTTGGGAACAATGAAGAATTCATAAGACGAAAAACATAAAAGCAAATGTCACCGCGTTCATAGGCATAACTCATTATACGATGACCATTCGTTGTTAAAAAAATATGGATTTATTTTAATAAAGAAATAATACAATGAACAACTAGAATGGAGCTGCTTTATTGCTTGACGAAGGAGCTCGCCTTTAATGTTACACGTGCCTTGCGCTTCCTTTTTGTCGCTTCCTGTCTTTTAGCTGTAAAGAAAGAGCTTAACAAATTCTCTAGCAGTACGCTGTCTCCGGGTCATTTAATGATATTTCAAAATGGCTAACCACATAGATTGATACAGTTCGAGTTTAAAAGTAAATTTACTAAAGAAAGTACAGTGAAGTGAATAAGTGCCGAGCCAACCTCATATTGTTAAATGGTGTTACATATCGTTTCCCTTAGCGATTCTCGGTCCAGATCGTCGCATCTTGTAGACTCTATGATCTGTGTTTGACTTTGAACAAATTACATAAAAAAGGCCAGTTGTATTAAAAAATCACCTCCTCCTGACAAATTTGATATTCACGTCTGAAGAGAAATATAAAAAATAATTGTCCATTCGAAAACCATTGTCACATGTAATTATTAATGAGTCTACAACTAACACCCCTTTATGGGTAAGATATTAATGCTTAAATTTGCACAAGATTCAAAACTGACATTTCGGTAACGAAATAAAATAAAAGCAACGGAAGGCGATTGCCGCGCCAAGGTCGACGATTGTCACTCAATGGTGCAAAACTGGAGCAGCCGACCGGTTCGCAGGCGCCGTTTAATTGTATGAAATATTGACGTTACGTAAACTTTTGATTTTTTGGTGTGCACAAAAATTAAAAACACCCCCGCGTAGGCTGTATAGTCTCAGATCTTTGCCCTTAAGCTATAGTGAACAACAGAAACTCGCTATGCCTATTCATAAAGCCCTTAAGACGATGCAGCATTGTCTTAGAACCTTAGCCGGTTCTCAAAAAAAGGAACGAACGGGATAAGAAAATCTACACTAAACCGTTACTTTTAAACACCAAAAGCAGTATGATTTAAGTAACAGCTCACTGTCTCGGAAAACAGGTCTGCTTTTTTACCATTGGCCTCCATACCGCGAGTTTATGTAACATTGGCAATATCACTAAAATTATTAAAAAAGAGTACCTAAATAAAGTATAAATAAAAAACTTGATGTGCTTGGATTGCTTCTATATTAAGAATGAATTCGTGATAGTTATATATTTGCCACCTTCCAACTTTCAAAGACTTGAAGAAACTTTTATTACACAAAATGCTTTAAGCAAAAAGTAATTTCGATGATAAGTAATAGAAAAAGAAAAACTTAAAGTTTGAACAGAAATACTAATCAGGTGCAAAACATTCTATTTTTCTTGCCTTGCGCTTGTACTTGCTTTAAAACCTATCTCCGGATCTCGAGATATATTATTAAAATAAGAATAATCAAAATCGCCCATTTTCCACAGTAATTACATAATCTAAATCTTTTCCAATTTTCTTTCTATTTGTACATTTGTTATTTTATTATTATGACACTAAATAAAAATTTTGTGCGCTAATATTATTACTATAAAAAATTAAAAAAGAAAAACGCGCGCCCCTTTAAGAATCTCTTCATTATCGTTAATTAAAAATTCTTAAACGCCGAACGCTTCCGGAACGAAAATCCGTACCGGTGTTGGATCGGGCGACTTTTACGACACTAAACGGTAAACCGCATACGAATTGCGACCTCACAACTAGCAGGCTAGCAACTAGGTCCATAGGTCAACTAGTGGGCTAACTTAATGTGGGTTTGGTAATACCGCATGCAGGCGTAGGCTGGTCACGCCGCTGGAAGGCCACATCTGATAACAAGGGCCGGCACCGGCGCCTCCATTTGTCACTGTGGACATTGACATGGGTATGCGATTATTGCGATTTAGAGCGATAGGATATGAAATAACTAAATGCTTACATTACAACGATTGGAGTTTGTTGAGTGAGAGAGTAATTTTAAAGTGCGGTGGAAATAAATAGTAAAAGAATTAATAATTGGTACGTGTATATTCTGACATATCAGTCAAAATAGAAGTAACATAATGTTGCCAGCAACATAATGAGACTTAAAATTTATTTTTAAAACCAACAACACTCCCCCACCCAACAAAATTTTTATAGAACGAGCGAGCGTTTTCCCGCTGTCATTTTATCGCCATTATTAGTTTCGAATAAATTGACACAAGCCTTAATCTGCGTTCATTTGTAAACAAAATATTAACAACGGTCCAATAATTATTGAATGCATTAACATTTATCATCACTGCTCCTCCTCCATCCTGCAGTGACTCCCTTCGTAGCGTAATGCTTTACCGCTTGCCTTTAACGCTGTGGTTTCGAATTCTATTCCCGGGTCACTGAGTAGTAGATTCTGGTTGGTGGTAGGATTCTTCAAAACTCGCCTGAATAACTTTCACCCTCAATGTCAATCTGCCACCATAACAGCATTGCTGTTTTTCGGTTAGTCATACAATAGTATTCAAAACAAACAAACAAAAGTATTCTAGGCGAACACGCATAACCATCTACAGTATTATTACCACTTAATATCACGTGAAATCAACGTCGTGTTAATCTAAAACAACTTTCAAAAGAAAACAAACTTTACAAATATTTGTTTTTATCAAGTTATTTAAAATCAGAAAAAATAATAACATCGCAAGTCATAATAATTTATTTAAACAATGTATTCATAATACAGTGTTGACAAGTCCGCCGTATTTAATATGACAAACATTTTAATAACAATTACAGGCTTCACGATTTGCATAATTTTGTAACAATTCATTATAAAAAGGAGAATGTTTTTGTTAATCAAAATATGATTGGGAAATTTGGAGATTTTTTTAGGTTTTGTTTTCATAAAATAGCAGCTCAAAATAAAATAACTTTAATCCGAAGAACCCTCATTATGTTAATAAATTAACCTAAACAATAAATGATATTTATGTTATTATACTATGTTGCGCTATGTCTTCTTCATAGCTGGATCACTTAGGAAGCAGTGAATGGTGGTAGAACAGGATTATTCTCTTTAATTTTTGTGTTACTTGGCAGCCTAATTTGAATTAACATATTTTAATTTTGATTTAGTTCGACAATTTCCAATCGGTTGTATTGAATAATTTTATATTTCATAAACAATATCCAAAATACTTAGTCTATTTACTTTATATCCCAGTTCGCATAAATTAATCGGTTCCTATAATACGCCAAGTTACTTTCTAGATTTAACATGCGTACAACCGGCAAAGCCACGCCGAGACCTACATGCAATTTAATTCACATGTTATTTAGATAAAGTGCTTGATTTAAATTACTATTACCTTCAGGTGGTCCGACAAGTTAAGCCACCTGCATGTTTAAATTTAATTCGTTATTGCATTGTCTATACTTTGAATAAACACAAACCATATTTTCCTTAATATATCATAAATATTATTTAGCACTAACTGATGCTTACATGCATCGTTGAATACCAAACTTTTTAATCAAATCATGAAATTTATGAGTTATAACCAAAAACGCAAATAATTGCGAGTCTAATTTGTATTGACGGTAAAATAAGTAATCGAAATAAAATCTAAAATATTCGATGCAATTCCAATTTAAAGTCAAAGGTCCAATCCTATAGTTTTAGTAGTTTTCACGTGATTAATGAACAAAAACAATCTTTAATTCATATTTATAGTTTACCCACTGCAAATTTTGATTATTTTGCATGTAGTTATTTAATTTTAAATGCATAACCTAATAATGAAGAAATACGTAACAGAAAATGAGTTAAAATGTCATTACGCAAGCACAAAATGTATCATGAACAACTATCGAGTTGAGCTTAATGTTAAGACTACATAAGACTATCTGCAATCTCAACCATAATATGCATCATTTCTTAACGCTTACAGACACCCGGTTCAGAATAAACAGAACACTGTGTGTGATAGTTGCGAAATTTAAACTAGATTCAGTATTGCAAGACAGTGTACACATTTCTAGTATTTTCATGTCAACTAACGCTTTTGAAAGTACTAAATAAAAATAGAATTGTATTATAAAATGTCACGCATATGATTGGTTAAACAAACAAACTTTGAAATTGATAATTTTTATGTAATGGTATAAAAATCCAAATACGTATAATAAATACTACTTTACGAACATTGTGTACAATGCACATTTTTTAGAGTTATGTGTCCCTAGTCTTTTGCTGGAAGGGTTTCTATGATGGCGATTTTGTATATTAGCTAAAATTAAACATAACAGGTGATCATCCCGAACGGAATGTTTATGATATTTTTACAGCGAGAAAGGAATCTTTTTTTTTGCAAATCGATGGAGGCTCGTTTACATATTTTTCTTTTTTTAAATCAATCGGCAACTGAAGAATATTTTATGTGAATATATTTCCAAATACAAATTAATAATGGACGTAATTGCTTTCTAAAGGTACCAAGCGTGCTTTTAAAGCCTGAATATGTGCCAGATTTGAGCGCGTCATGTACACGCATAGCGCCATAATCAATATGTTAATACTTTGACGGTAGAAAATTTCGGAATATATAACCTTGCCGCTGTCACCTGCACAACTTTTAGCTCTCTGGTAAAAAAATAAAAGTATACTAATACAATAGTTACTTTTCAGTGTCAATACGCAACGCGCTTTCCTCTGAGAACATCAGATAAAAACTCAGGGTTGTTTCTCTTTATGCTATCATCTCTTTTCATGAAACGCTTTCCACTAGTTGTACCACACATGTCTCGCACTGTGGTGTAGCCGGAAAGCAATGCGTCATTTCAAAACATGCAACAAATAACGCACTAGTGCTATTATGGGCACGCGATTCGACCTTAACCTAAGGTCAGAAACCTCGACCTCGCGCACCTATCCTGGCACGACCAACGCATAAGCTTCGACTATCCGGCGCATTGATCCAGATATTAAGCAATTAAGCAATAATTTATCTTCATATAATCGTGGTTACAAATCGTCTAAGTTATTTTCAATTGATAAGAAAAAAGTTCTAGGTTCGACGGATCTTTTTTGTTACTTTCAAAGGTGTATTATAACTAAGCCACCGTCC